>VZSE01012284.1:103902-174533 GCA_013398275.1 Promerops cafer
CACACAGGATTTGCAGCCACACACAGGATTTGCAGCCACACACAAGTCTCTGAGGGGAAAATACAGTGGGTGGATTTTTGAAAAGGGCCGGGATTAATCTGACAACCTCTGCAGCTATAGATAGAGAGATGTCTGATAGAGCTGCTTCTTGGGGGGCGTGGGCAGAGGATTTTCATCCCCAAGGATGTCATAAAAGATGCAGCAAAGGTCCTGGTGTTGCTGAAGGACTCTCCCCCTCCAGTGGGGAGAAGGTGTTCATTAGTGTGTGTAAGGAATTCAGTGTGTGCTGGGCTGGGCTAGGCAGGCACAGCCAGAGATGTGAGGAAAATGAATTCTTGCATTCTCAGAAGGGATTTCCTGCTCACCTCAGCCTCCCCTTGTTTCTCCAGCCCTGCTCCTGCTCCATCTGCATTCAGACAGTGCCTGCAGCCCTTGGGCAGCACATCTGTGAGAAGCTGACCTTCTGCAAGGCTCCCTCTCCTCCCATCAAATCTTTGATTTTATATTTTCTGGTCATTTCAGCCATCTCCTTCCCCTGTTGGAATTCTTCTCCTGGTTGAAACATCACAGCTCAAGGGCTAAATTTACCCCCCCCCCCAGTCTTTCACTTCTGTAGGTGCAACCTGTAGAGGAGGGGGATTTATGCCCATGATGTTCAGGCATCTCCAGGAGGGGTGTGTGGCCTGCACTGAGTCAGCTTTGAAAAGGAGGACGGGATATTTTAAATAGCTTGATCTAAAATTGATTCCAATCTGTCTCTTTATGGCAGCAGGCTAAAATAATAACGTTTCCAGGCAGGTGAGGAAAGCTGCCTGATGTGGAATTTGAGTGTGATCATGACTGACACGGATTTTGGGGCTGTTCCAAGGAGGAGACACGTATGAAAGTAAATCCTCTCAGCAGCAGAGTGGCTTAGAGCCTGGGTAAAGGACTGCAAGAGGGGACATCTCAGGAATAATAAAGCTTCAGAAAGACTCTGTAGCAGGGAGATGCATCTGTGGAATGTCTCAGTACCCTGAGCAGTGAGCCCAAAAATTGAAAAACGCCCCAAAACAAGTGCTGCAAACCATCCCAGCAGCTTCCTGGTGCTGCCTGTGCCCCCCAGACAGGAGGGACACCCTGGCCACACGCTGCACTTAGAGGTGGCAAGGAAGAGGAGGAGGATGCCCAGGAGGAATGACCCGTTTTGGCAGCGTGCCACAGAGCCTGTGGCCTCCCCTGCTTTTACTGAAAAAATGATTCAAAAGTCTCTGCTGGTAAATGGAGAGGCACCTGACTGCCATGGCTGATTGTCTTTTTCTGAGCGGTTTTGTTTCTGCGCTGGTAGTTTTACAGTCTAAGCAGAAAAAGAATGTAAAGAGGAAATTTCTGTCAAACAGACCTTTCTAAATTGCTGTCAGTGAGTGGCAGGAGATGAGCCAGAGAGATCCTGTTCTTGTCACCCTCACTGGAGTAGCGTGCTGTCCTCATTCAAGGAGAGCCCTTGTCTTTTTTAGCTTTGTGTAGGATGAAGCAAATAGTGAGTGATGTAAATGATTGATTTGCTTTGCTGCAAATGATTGAAATGTGGCGAAGTGGCAGGAAAAAGGAGCGTGCAGTGCTTGGAATGGATGAATACTGAATGGGGAAACAGTCTGCTGGTGAATTGTGGCTCCTGGTTTTCAGCTGAGGCTTCCAGGGCTCCATCCAGACACCCCAGGAGGGATGAGCATGGCCACGAGGGCTGTGCCAGGCAGGGTTAGTGACACGTGTGTCCTGCTGGGTCACCTCTCTGGGACCTGCCTTTGCTGCACATCTGCACGTGCCCAGCTGCAGCAGAGCTGGCTGGGTGTGAGCAGCCCTGCTTCAGGGACACAGCCTGCTGCATTGAGCACCATGGGCTGTGTTAGCAAAGTGTGACCTGATGCAGTTTCAATCTGGATTTTCTCCCACACCACGTTTTTGGTGTTATTTTCCCGGTGCTGATGAGCTCCCTTTCCTTCTCTCTCTCCCTCAAAATGCTGCTCTCACCTGTCCAATTCCTGCTCAGTCCAACATAAGAAGCAAAACCCATCCTGGGTACTCAGGATGGTGAATGATTGGAGCACTGGGGCTCCCATCCAACACAGGACCACAGCCAAGGGTGGGCTCTGGTGCCTGAAGAGCACTGGCCCAGATTCTGATGCCCTAATTTCCATCTTTGTCTCTGCCTGATATTTGCTGTTGGCAGATGCTGCTGAAAGCTCGGGGTCTTCCCACGGACCACAGGCTTGCAAATGAGGCAGAATTTAGGTCAGCTGAACCTGGGCCAAGTGGTGTTGAACTGTTCATTTGGTACAGCCCATCCCTTTGAGGGTGCATCCTCCTGCCTGACAGTGTGGCAGCTGGTGGGGGTAGGAGAAAAGGAACTTCTTGGCCACCAGATTTTCTCTGGCTGGATGGAAAAACAGTCTCTGTCCTGTCTAGGGGACAAAAATTTGGAGCAATGAGCCAAGAGATGTGATGGACACAAAGAGAATTAGGTGAGAGGATGTGTCAGCAGCGATCTCTCCTTATTCCCAAGTGACAATCTCAGAATCTTTCCTGCCCTCAGCTTTTACACTGGTAATTTTTCAGAAAAACAGTCCTTAGACATTTTCTCACACTTTCATTTGGGGAATGGAAGGTGATTTTTGGAGGTGGGATCATCATCATCATCTCTAATTTGCAGGTGGCCTTCAACTCTTGCTGTTCACCTGATGTGCCACATTCCCACAGGGATGGGTTTTATACTTGTCCAGGTACATCCACATTTCACCTTTCCAGTCTGGAAACAGTTAAATTGCCATGCTTCTGAGGAGAAAAATACATGCTTGAGGTCTGTAAACCTCATTGGAAAAAGCTGGGTTTAATTTTAGCACAATGTGCTGAAGGCAGGTCCTGAGGTTATGGTCCAGGATTTCCAGGGATTAAGTAAAGTAGGGCACAAATTATGTGGGTCGTGGAAGGTCACCTGCTGCTGTAGACTTGTTTCACAGCCCTCGGGCTCTGCTCCCCTGGAGCTGGTGCCCTGGAGCTGTGGGAACATCGGACATTCATCGCCCACCACGCGGGACAGAAACTCACTTCCCCCAAATAGCTGGGAAGAGTGAAAAAAAATGACTTATTTTCATTGAGATGAAAGTGAAATGAAGTGAAAGAGTGGAGGGAGAGTTTGGGAAGGACATCCATTGTGGTGGTGGCTTCTGGTTGGAGCTTCTGTATCCAACCTATCTGCTGAGAAGGCCGAGCAGCTTCAGGAATCATAGAATAGTTTGGGTTGGAAGTGCATCTAGTCCCACCCCCTAGAAAGAGCAGGGACATTTTCAACTTGACCAGGTTGCTCAAAGCCCTGCCCAAACTGGCCCTGAATGTTTTCAGGGATGGGGCACCTGCCACCTCTATGGGAAACCTGTTCAGTGTCTCACCACCCTCATCAGGTAAATGCAGTTTTGAATTCTGCAGCCCCTGCCAGTGCCTGAGCTCCCTTTCCATGGGGAAATTCCTGCTGGTGTCCAACTGAGCCTGCCCTGGCCCAGCCTGAGGCCGTTCCCTCTGCTCCTGTCCCTGTTCCCTGGAGCAGAGCCCGACCCCCCCGGCTGTCCCCTCCTGGCAGGGAGTTGTGCAGAGCCACAAGGGCCCCCTGAGCCTCCTTTTCTCCAGGCTGAGCNCCCCCCCCACCTGTCCCCTCCTGTCAGGGAGTTGTGCAGAGCCACAAGGGCCCCCCTGAGCCTCCTTTTCTCCAGGCTGAGCCCCTTCCCAGCTCCCTCAGGAATTCTCCAGCCCTTTCCCAGCTCTGTTCCCTTCCCTGGACACGCTCCAGCCCCTCGGGGTCTCTCTTCCTCTGAGGGGCCCAGAAGTGGACACAGCACTCACGGTGCCAGCACAAGGGACAGTCACTGCCCTGCTCCTGCTGGCCACACTATTGCTGACACAGGATGGGTACCACTGGCCTCTTGCCCACCTGGGCACACCTGGGCTCGTGTTCAGCTGCTGCTGACCAACACCCCCAGGTCCTTTTCCCCCAGGAGCCTCCCAGCCTCTCTGCCCCAACCTGGAGCTGCAGGGGATTGGTGTGACCCAGGGGCAGCACCCAGCACTTGGCCCTGTTGAACCTCACACCCTCCCCTCGGTCCTTCAATCCCATTATTCAGCTTCTTGGCAGGATTCTGCACTGGGCTACAACCTGCCCGAGCTCCACCCTTCCAGGCTGGGCACAGCTGGCTCAGCAGCTGCAGATGTGCAGCAGAGTGACTGCGCTGCTGCATCCCTGCAAGTGTGGGACGTGCTGGGAAGGAGCTCCCCGGACATGGAACAAGTGGAGACATCATTAGCCCAGAGCAGCAGAGCAGGAAGGGAGCTGGACAGGCCAGCTGGAGCGTGTGAAGGCAAATGGACTGGGTGGGAGGGAAGGGAGGCCTGGAAGGTGGCTGCGTTTGTCTAGACAGTGTCTGTAATGATTTTTTTTATTATTTATTTTATTTTTATACCTGCTCTCTCTGGACAGTCCATTGCATGCTGGTCCTGGCAGGACTGGCAGCCCCTCCCAGGACTGGACTGGGCTCCTCAGAGCTGGTACATGCCAGAGACAGCAGCCCTGTGGGTAGGGTGCTGTTTGTTGTCAGGATAAAAATAATGATGCAGCTTTCCTGGGACGTGGAATGTTTTTCACTTCGTCTGCCTCGCTGAGCTGACACTGGGCTGTGTTGGCTTGACAGCTGTCAGTCAGAGGGGCTGGATGTGCCAATTAGCCAGGCTCATCAGGGGCTTTGGGATTTGTTGTGAGGGCTGTGTTGGCAAAAACAACCCTGCGAGGTTGCCCAAACCCCAACCTCCTCCTGTCCCTGCCAGATTGGAAGGAGCTGGGGCAGCACCTCCAGTCCCAGCCTGAAATCCCCGTGTGTGAGCTTCTGCTTGGCCCCTCTTCTGCAGTTCAAGGAGCCTGTCTGAGTCTGTCATTCCTGTCTGCATAATCATTTCTTGTTCTTCTGCTGCCTTTTACACTTCCAGAGAGCACAATTCAGTGCTTCTCATGAGGGAAAAAAACCATCCCATTTTGGAGCCGTGCTGTTTCTTGACCCCGCAGTCAGCAAAACCTCTCCAGGATTGTCCAAAGCCTTGCTGTACTCTTGTCTGGGACAGAGTTTAGCTCCACAAGAGAGCATTCCTCATAATTGAATCACTTCAACGCTTAATTAGAAAAATTCTATGCTTCCTTGGGGAGGAATGAAGCATACTGTAAGTGAGGGCAGGCAAGGCACTACTGTGCTCCTTCAGCCCAGCACAGCATCCCTGTGGGAATGCAGTGGGAGAGCAGAGCTCTCCAGAAGTGCAGCTTGTTACTTGCCTTTTATTGCCCTTTCTTCTCCCAGGACAGGAGGCTGGGGGGAGCTTGTGCTGAATTTGGCTTTCTGTGAGGAGAAAATGCTGATTTCTTCTTCTGCACAGCCCTGGCGACCCGGAGAAATCAAGGAAAGGAGGTGGTAGCGAGGTGGGGGTCGGGCTCTGCTCCAGGGAACAGGGACAGGAGGAGAGGGAACGGCCTCAGGCTGGGCCAGGGCAGGCTCAGGGTGGACAGCAGCAGGAATTTCTCCATGGAAAGGGAGCTCAGGCCCTGGAACTGCCCAGGGAGGTTTGGATCCCCATCCCTGGAGTGTCCCAGGAAGGGCTGGAGGTGGCACTGAGTGCTCTGGGCTGGGGACAAGGTGGGGATCACCTCATTGAGCTTAGACTCAATGGGCTTGGAGGGCTTTTCCAACCTAAGTGACTTTTCCAACCTGGCCTTTATCCAGTGGTTTTCAAGCAGAGCTTTCAGCACAAACACGGATGGGGTCTGGTCTGAGATCAGCAGCAGAGCCCTGATGAGGAATGACACCCAACAGGAGTGATCCCCATGCTCCAGAGCGTCCTGAAATTCTCTGTGTCCTGCTGAGGTTTTCTTTATTATGGAATTTACATAACTCACTGTTCCGCAGCTGCCGGAATTCCACCAGAAAAGCCGGTGGGATCCTTGCCACAGGGAGCCTGGGGCAGGGATCCCAAATCCAGAGGTGACACGTGCTGAGGAGTTCACACGGTGCCCACAGCAGCTCCTTGGCTCAGCTGGGCCACCACAGCTGTCCCTGCTTGTCCCTGTCACAGCTCCTGAGGTCCCAGCACGGAGCCGTGTGCGGGGCCGAGCGCTGGGGCCGCTCCCTGGAGCCAGGGAGGGAGCAGCCCCAGCCTCTCCTGCCTCCACTCCAGACTAAGATCAGCTCACCCGGGGCTGTGGCAGCCCCCCTGGCAGGCGGCCACCAGGCTTTCTCCTGTCTCTCCCAGATGATGCAGCTCCCTCGTGGCAGTGGCAGCCCAATTATCCCAGCTTTCCCCGTCTTCCCCGCTCCCGTTGGCTTGGCTTGTGCCGAAGCGTTCCTGGGGAGGATCGGGGTGGTTTAGCAGATGGATGAAGGCTGGAGAGCAAATTGTTTTAACCAACCTCCCCTTTCTTAAGGACACCAAGTTCCTACTGAAGTGGTAAAGCGGCATCCTTCATTTCCCGAGGCAGCAGCCTTGACTCCGAGGAGCTTCTGGGGCTTTTTTGGATGCCTTTTTGGGGAATTGGCTTCCACACCAGCCTGGCCTTTCCCCAGGGGCATTTGTGCTTGCTGCCAGTTCCAGGATATTCGGGGAATCCACAGATTTTATAAACCACTGGGTAAAAAAAGATCATCTTTCTCCAGTCCCTCTGGGCATTGTGCTCCTCTGGGACCATTTGGTGTTTTAGTGGTGTTGGGAAAAATGAGAGGTGGTCCCTATCTAGCAAAGTGCCCATCTGAATGTTGATGGTGTGGCAAACGTGTTCAGAGGGGAAAATAAAGGTGGAGATCTTGTTTCCTGCCCCAGCTGGCTGCTGTGGCCATTTCCAGGAGTCTCCCTGCTCTTCCAAGCAGGACTCTGTAGCAAATTTCATTTGGAGTGAGCAGAAATGAATCTTTTTGAGATGAGGATGGACAAGGATTGCTCTCCATAGATGTGATCAGAATCTGGCTCACTTGATGGGTGTTTAAAACCTGGTTTAGTCTCTGGGGGCCAAACCCCACAGAAAGGTGCTTGAAGTTCAGTGGTCACAGGAATTGTGAGGCACCAATGGCTTTTCTTTGCATAAAAGGAACTGCATGCAAGGGAAATCGTTAATTATCCCAGCACACATTTTTATGGCTAACGATTTGGGTTGTTCTGAGTGGCAATAGGAACTGTCTGTGGGTGCGTGGGTGGAGAACAGATACTGAGGAAATGCTATAATTTGTATTCCTGCTTTTGCTTGGCCGGGTCTGTCATGGATCCGCTCTGCTCTGTTGCTTGTGCTGTGCTGGGCTTTGTAAAACAAGAAATTCCAAGGAGTTTGTCACCTGGTCACAGCCATGGGGACTGGGACTGTGGAGGAGGTTTGCCCACTGACAGAGCTGGAAAGCTGTCTGGCCTCCCGTGAATGGTGTCAAAGATCTCAGCTGTGAGCTGGATCCCACTGTGCCCCCTCTCCCAGGCAGCTCTGCAGGGCTCTGGGCATTTTTTCCACCTGGTTTCAGAGTTTGGGAAGATGCTCTGCACCTTTTCTTTCATTCTGCACCCTCAGAGCTGCCTTCAGCTCCTCCTGCCACAGATTCCTGCAGTCCACGTCCCCCTGAGCACAGCCCACCTGTGACAGCCATCCTGCACCCCCTTTGCTGCTGAAAAAGAGCAAAACGAGACAGGTGCTTCCTCCCTGCTCTCCCTGGTGTTTACAGAATCCACCAAGGCTGGAAAGAGCTCCAAGAACACCGTGGAAATGTCCTCTGTGGGCTGGGTGGCCCCACTGCCCCTGGGGCCTGCAGCCTTTGTCCCTCTGCACTGGAGGGACGTCAACAAAGGAGGGGAAAAAAAGAGCTTTTCTGCCCAATGCCTTCCACGTTTATTTGTAGGCATGGCTGGTTTGTGTATAAGCACTTGAGTTGTCAGGGTGGGGTTCTCCCCCAGGAGAGGGGCTGGAGGAAAGGAAAAAGCCTTGGAGAGGGGGAAAGGCACCCTCCACCCCAGCTCCATGTTGGGTTGCTACTGGTAAAATGTGACTAATGCTAAAAATAATTCCGGTGTTGCTATAGAAACTTACAGGGTTGCTACGTGTGAACCTGGAGAGAATTGTACCCTCCTCAGAACATTGTTTTTCCCTTCCCCTCAGCCCTGCTCACCCCAGACAGGACGAGCACAGCCTTGCCACAGCTTTTTATTTATTGTGCCAGAGGATGGGATGGGAGGTCATTATTTTACCTGCCCCTATCTATCCACTTCTGTTCCTTCCAGCTCCTTCTGATGTCGATTTTTGAGTCTGTGTGCATCCCATCTCCTGCTCCTTCCTTAGGTCTGGTGAGGAGCAGGTCCCCCTCCTGCTCCTCCACCTCCTCAATCCTCTGCCAGGTTTCCCCTGCTTTCCATCTGTAGTGGAGGAAAAGGATCTGTTGTGAACTCCCTTCAGGTCTGGAGATGAAAAGTGCTTTTGTATTCATTAACTTTACAACAGTGCCCCAGTCTGCCATCCCCACCTTCCTGTCCCTCCCAGCTTTGGTAGCTCCTGTGCAGGAAGCTGAGGTTTTCCAAGCTTTTTAGAAAAAAAAAAAAAACAACAAAACAACCCAATCAGGGGATCAGTTCATGTTTTTCCAGGCTGGAATGACAAATGCTGGAAACTTGCAGTCAGTTTGGAAAAGGAGCTGGGACTGACCCAGCGACTGAGTGACCACAGCCCCTGAAGGACAGTCTGGCTCCGACACAAATTATCCTCCAAGGCAGAGGGAAGTGTCCCCCTCAGTGCTGCCATGGCTCTTTCTCAGCTTCACTGAGTGCTGTGGCTGGGAATTTGGGAAAGACCTCCTGTGTCTGCTCCAGATTTACATCTTGTCCCAAACATGAGGTGGAGCTGAGTCCTTGGGGTCAAATTCACTGCCGTGACAGGGTCACTGCAGTGACCTGGGCATGGTGCAGAGGAAAGCAGACAGAGAGGAATTTTTGTTTCCCAGAAGAAAAAAAAAATCTTCTTTTAAAATCCTTTTCAAGTTTCTTGCTTTGAAAGCCTTTTTCTTGCCCTGGGAATTTCAGAAGGATTTTAGGATTTTTTTTACCTCACACCTGAGGGTTTGCATCCCTCTAGCATTGATGCAAGTCCAGTCCTGGAGGTGATTCACAGCAGCAGAGGGTCTGGAGACCTTTCAGTCCTACCTCTGCTCAAAAGCAGTTGTTCCCTGGTGACATCCACAACCCATTTCTCCATAAACCAGGCTTTTGGGACTGGTTCATACTGGAAAAAGCATTTCAGCCCTTGCCTTTCTGATGCTGGAGAGGCAAAAAGGGCCTGCTCTCTGCCAGGCTAGCAAGGGCTGCTTTTTCTGCATTATTTTTCAGCTCTTCCACCAGTACCCAGACTTGAGAGGGTGCCAGAGAAGGGTTAAATATAGAAAGACAGATGAGGCAAGCTTCTGGGAACTTCCCCTTCCACTGAGGCACAGGAACATGTGTTGTTCCCTGCCCCTTTGGCAAACACGGCCAGCATGACTCTCCCCACCTACACACATTTGCCAGCTGGTCTTCTTTCTGTCTGTCTTTCAGCATCTCGAGCTGGTTGAACCTGCCCTGCAGCCTCTCCACCAAATCCTTCTCCTGGCTCGCTGCCACCTCCTTCCCCACCTTTCTGTAGGGCAGAGGGTCTTTCCCTCCTCAGGGAAAGATCCCACGTGCCACGGGGACAGGTTGTGTCCCATCCCATCTCTGGGTCAGGTCATCCTCAGCCCCACTTTTGTTCAAAACTTGGCAGCCCAGCACTGCTTGCAGTCAGAGGAGTTTTGCTGTTGGACCATCAAATAGTTTGGTTAAATATCAAGCTGTGATTCGGCTTGTCCAAACATTGTTGAGGCTGGATGGCCTCTTGTTTGGGATGAGGCTGATGAACCAGAATCCAAAGATCTAACATGTTTTGTGGTTTTTATTGTGGCTGTTGCACTTGAGCTTCCTTCTTCTGAAGTGATTGAAAATAGGATCCATGCTTAGGTCGAGCAGGTTTGGATAAAGAAGGAATAAGGCCAGACGTATGAATTGGCCTTAAACTGAATTTCTTGAGAAATCTGAATAAAAAAAGCCCAACAAACAACATTGGCTTTTCTTGAAGTTGTTTCCATTTTCATAACCATGTGCAATTTCTGATGTCAAGCTCCTGACAGACACTGTCCTTTGGGAACTCCGGTCTGGCTCAAAGTAGGAGCTAAATCACAAGGAATTTGTTCACAAGATTTATGGCTGGTGGTACGGGTGCCAAGGATTTCATTGCAGCTCTGTGCGACACTTCTGTGCCTTGCTTTTTGAGGATGCACAGTAATTAATTTTTGAGGATGCCAACATAAGTTAATTAGGGACCGAAGAGGCAAGGATGTCTCTGAACTCCTTTCCTTGGCTGAAGTTACAATACAGTCTTTTAACCTGGCCATTTTCATCCGGGTGGAATATTGGGAACTGGAGCTGTAACTTGAGCTCTCCCTGTTCCTCCTGCGGATTTCTGGAGGAAATCCAAAAGGTACAGAGCTGGAGTTCCTTCAAAGGACTCTGGACCAGAGTGTCCTAAAAGTGGGATGGAAAACTCCATGAGAACCAGCTCTCTTGTGGTATCCCAATGTTTGGGATTGTCATCCCATGTAAATATAAATAAGCCCTTCCAGAAATCTTGATTCAAGTTCAATTCCAAGAGTGGCCCCAGGCCAATGTTTCTTTGGGACAAATCCTAGTAAAACCCTCCCAGCTTTAGGACTCACCAGCTACCAGAGCATCAATCCTGGACTCTCCAGTGCAGGTAATGAGTTTGGCAAGGGGGACATTGCTGCTGTGTCCCCCCAGCAGAGTCTCAAAGGGAGGAAGGAGTGTTTTGGTCTGCAGGAACGGGGCTGCCTTTCCAACAGAACTTGGTGCTCTCTCCCTCTTTCATGTGGGTAATTTATGTTCTCTCCCTGCCTCCATTTTCCATTGGTAGTTTGGATGTACTCACACACTGCTTCTATCATGCCTCATCAGCCTCCTTTAATTAGGTGCTAAGATCATCAGGGGAAGAACATTTAGCACATAAGGCAGCTCCAGTACATTTAATGAATAATAACAAATGCGCTTTCTCAATTATTGTTTTTTTCATTCTCTTACAAAATAACGTGTTGGTGGCTTAATCAGCAACCTGCTTCATGCTCTGCCCCAGAGATGGGGGTCCTGAAGGGGCTTAGATCCTGCAGTTTATGTGGCAGACTTGGGACAGACTCTCTGGCAGGATGGGAATGCTCGAGTGGGGTAACACCACTTCTCTGTGGGCATGAAGAGCATCAGAATGGGTTGGGTTGGAAGGAACCTTAAAAATAATCTCATTCCAACTCATTACCATGGCCAGGGACACCTTGCACTAGATCAGCTTGCTCAGAGCCCTGTTCAGCCAGGCCTTGGACACTTCCAGGGATGGGAACAACTTTGGGCATTCTGTGGCAGGACCTCACCTCCCTCACAGTAATGAGTTTCTTCCTAATACCCAATCCACACCTACTCTCTGTCAGTGTGAAGCCATTCCCCCTTGTCCTGTCACGCCAGGCTCTGTAGAAAGTCTCTCTCTGTCTTTCTTGTAGGTTCCCTTCAGTTCCCATCCCTTGTAGATCACAACTGGGTCCCCCCAAGCTTCTCTTCTCCAGGCTGAACATTACAAATTCTTTTAGCTTTTCCTCACAGAAGAAGTGTTCCCTCCCTGTAATCATCTTGGTGGAATCCAACAGCTCCGTGTCCCTCCTGTGTCGGGGAAAAAGGGATTTCTTGTGAGCTGTAGGCAGCTTGATGTGACAGTCACAAGTCCAGGCTGGGATATCCCAGCTGGGTTTCTTGTGTCTCCTGGCATTGGGTTCTTCATTCTGCTTGGGCTGCCCTATTTCCTCTCGTCTCAGTTATCGTCCAGAAAAAAAAAGGAGCTCAGGAATGCTCAGCTTCTCCTGCAGAACTCTTTGAGATCCGTGGAAGAAAGCTGTCATATCTTAGGAAGTAGTCACATTAAAGTGGTAATTCTTGGTGTTTAAACAGGATCTGATGACAGATGGGATTAAATGCAAAGCAGCTTGTTATGAGGTTTTAATAACTGTGACAGACCTGGGGAGAGTGGTGTGGGGGGTGTGAGAGAAGGCAGAAGCACATGATGCAGGATGACAGCTGATGGCATTGCCCAGGAGGGGAGGAAGGATTATGCTGCAAGAAATTTGTGTGAGTGTTTTGGGGAGAAGGGAAGAGGAAGGAGAAAAATAACCCAAACAGAGGAAAACTGCACGTTCCCACTGTTCTGCCATGTAACAGAGCTGCTCGTGACAGCACAGCAGCGAGTGCCAGGTAATGTGGCCACTAAATATTGGGGGAAAATATGTCAGTGTTAGTGTCAGGTTGGGAATTAAGGGAAAAATAGACTCTGCTACCTGTCAGAGCTGGGGACTGCAGGATTTGCAGGTTGTAAACCAAAGAGGACGTTCTCTCCTTCGTGTGTCTTCACTGGTGCCCGCTCTGTCTTGCAGTGTCTCCCCGAGGGTGAGGACAGGATGTCCCTGGGAACTGAAAATCCTGCTTTTGTGCTCTCTGTGGGGCAGTGGTGGGGCTGTGCCCGTGCAAAGGCTCTGTCGTGCAGTAGAGAGGGATGTGGAGGATGCACCTGCCTGGTTTGGCTGAGGAAGAGTCTCCTGGGGGTGGAGGTGTTGCTTTGCTGGCTTGGAGGGATCCCCCCTGAGCTCTGTGATAGCTGATCAGAGAGAGAGAGAAATCACAGCACCCTTCATAGAATCCCAGAATAATTTAGGCTGGAAAAGCCCTCTCAGCCCATGGAGCCCACCCTGTGCCCCATCCCCACCTTGTCCCCAGCCCAGAGCACTCAGTGCCACCTCCAGCCCTTCCTGGGACACTCCAGGGATGGGGATCCAACCCTCCCTGGGCAGTTCCAGTGCCTGAGCTCCCTTTCCATGGGGAAATTCCTGCTGCTGTCCAACCTGAGCCTGCCCTAGCACAGCTTGAGGAAATTTCCTCTTTTCCTGTCAAATTGAATCTCGTGGTGAGAACTCAGTGTCATCAGTAACCCTTGGTTGGACCCAGTGCCATTAATAACCATGGAAAAACTCAATCTAGTTTTCCACTGGGCTAGTGCATATCACAATTTTGTCTCAAATCACAACAGCTGGTGCTTTAAGGAGCTGGGATTTGCAATGGCCCAGCAATGAAATTGAGTCTGTGACTGGGTGTGTTTTGATCTATTAATTTTTTGGCTTTTTCCAGCTGCCTCAAGGTGCAGCCTGGTGCTTGTGCCACCCCAATCTTGAAACTGGTCTGAGCTAGGGACACCCCAAACCCACCTGAGGCACTTTGCAGGGGCCCACAGGTTCCTCCTGTGACGCAGAGCAGAAAACAGCTGCCTCTGCTTTTAATTTTGAGTTTCACCCAAGCAACAGCTCCCATTTTGTAGCCTGCATCCTTTCTGTGGGAACATCCAGGACGAGCCCCCTGGTTCCCAGGAGCTGCTCCCGTGTGCCAAGAGAAGAGGCAGCTCCTCAGCTGGGCCCCACTTGCACTCTGCTGCTTCAGGAAAGGGACTGAGTTAAAAGGGAGATCTGGAGCTGCCCAATTTTAGCAATCCTGGAGTCCTGAGAGCTGGGGAGCTTCAATGACTGAGCCCAGCAGGAAGTGAGTTGGCTCCAAGCCTTAAAGGCTGTGGGGAACTGTCCTTACATACAGGCTCCCTCTCTGGATATATCTCTGGGTGTATATATATATTTTATATGCATCTATCCTTATATCTCTTTTTAGGTCATTTGAGATACTTTCTAGTCTATGGCAATTCCTAAAAAGAAGTTTTACAGCCTTCAGCCTGCTGTTAAGGAGCAGATGATGTTCTGATGATCATTCCCTTTCCCAGCCAGCTTCCTTTCATCTTCTGGATTTCTTTCACAGGGAATTTTTCCCTCTCTCATGCTATATTCTGCTGAAGGCAGCTACATGGAATTGGAGGCTCAGTTGATCTTTTTGCTCATCTCCACCCACAGAAGTCTGTCTTTTTTAACATCCTAAATACCTTGGTAACAAGATCATGGGTCTTGATTTGAAATCAGTCTTTGAAAGATCTTTTTTTCTCCCCTCTCCTTTCCCAGATCTGAACCCCATCACAGGGGTAAAGACATGCACCTTCCCACAAAAGACTGAGAGGGTTTCAGGACCCAGCTTTCCTTTGGTCCCTTTCCTAACAGGGAATTTAATCAAGGTTTCTTCTTCCCCTGAGAAAAACTCTGGTAATTCAGAGCATTGGAGTGGAGGGGAAGACTTGGCTTTTGCTGTCACTCAAAGCACAGGGACACCAGTGTAAATCCTGGCATTGCCTTCGTGGGATGTTGAAATCACAGAACCATGGAATGGTTTGGGTTGGAAGGAACCTTAAAGATCACCCAGTCCCAGCCCCTGCCAAGAGGGGTTTGCACAGATCACTGATCCATGGCTGGGCAGGTTTTATCCCACCCTGGGCTCTGCTGGGGCCACCTGAGAGCACCTGGTGTGTCCCCAAATTCCAGCTCTGAGCCCAAAACCTCCCCCACAGGCAGAGCTTTACCCCTGCAGTCAGAATGGGGCCAGCACAACCCCAGTCCTTTGCTTTGTGCCACGCTGGAGCTCCTGACCATTCTCCAGTCTCCACAGCAACGCTTTCTGAAGGCCTGGCAGGGGATTAGTGATAAATATGTGTAGGAAAAGGTATTCTTTTGATGGATGAAGGTCTCTCTTATTAGAAAGCAAGTAAAAATAACACAGGGAATAGTCTGCAGGCTGCTCTCTGGATGAAGGTCTGAATTTTTAGACTCTCAGCAGAGAGTCTAAAGTTGTGTCAGCTTTGCGTGGCTGGGGGTGGGACGAGATGAGCTTTAAGGTCCCTTCCAAGCAAAACTGTTCTGTGATTCTGTGAATGTACAGGTGTTTGTAGGGCTGAAATCTGAACATCACTGCTCCAGGTCCTTGATGGATGGTGATATTGTAAGGTGGCTGACGTAATTGCAGAGTTTCAAGCAAATCTTGCCAAGTGCTTTGTACAGATCTGTGAACTGAAGCAGGAATTCTTGTGAATAATTCTTGTAATTAAAGTGACACTGGAACTGGAAGGTGGGGTCAGCAGTTCCTGGGGCTGCACAGCCACTCAAACATCCAGGGGGTGAGTCAGGGATATCAGTAACATCACACAAGGATTTGTTTTAGTGAAGACATTGGGAATGGCCTGAGGTCATCCAGCACAGCTCTCACTGCCTTGTAAAATCCTCTGGTTCATGAGCACGGTCAGATGTGACTCAGGCCCCGAGGTGATTCCTATCTCTGCCTGCTGTCCCCCAGGTCACCCCCTGCTTTTGGAAATCGTCAGCAAATTCTGACTTAATGAGCTCAAAGTCCTTCTGGATGAGGGTGTGGGGGGAACATTTCTCGCTTGTCCAGATTCTTCCTTCTCTGCCACAGCAGCTGGGAGCTTTCTTTGCCTCAGTGCTCAATCACTGTGCTATCAGAGCAAGGAAGGCCTGCTCTGCTGCCAGAGATCCAAGTGGGAAGTTGGATCCCAGACCCAGCCAGTTTTGTAAATCAGACCTTCCCTCCCAGTCTCGCCCCGCAGACTGCATTTGGGATTGACATGGTGTTCCTGAATCCCACACGTGGATTAACCTCTAATAGCATCCAGGGAAAGAGTGGAAATTCACTGACTTCAGTCCCGCTCTTCATTTTTCATTCTGTTACCAAAACAAAAGGTAATTCCAACGGGCAGAGCAGCCCCTGGGGTTAATCCTGGTGGAATGGGAGCAGGATGTGGGCTCCAGCTGGTTTTAGGCTCTGTCCCCGGGAGCTGTGGGGCTTTGGCAGTGGAAACTTTGGCCTTTCTATCTGTGTTCAGTTGGCATCCTCATCTCCCACAGACTTTATGTAACAGGGAGAATTTGAACGTTTTTATCACTCATGGCCGTGAGGCAAACGAACTCTAGTGAAGGAGAAAAGCCACACTAGCTGATGGTTGTTTTCAATATCCCTTGGAATATTTCCCTGTCCATCCATATTTCCTGCTAGCAGACCTTGGAGCCAGAAGCATGGTCTGGGTATGGCCTGGAATCAGTGGGACAATTCATTTTGCTGAATGTAAAGATGATTTCTATTTCAGGGAAGAATATTCCCACAGGATAGCTCGTGTTGGGACCAACCCCACACAGTTTCTAGGGTTCTTCCCCTAGAAAGCTGAAAGGCACTGGTAAATAAAATGCATTTTCAGTTAAGGAAACAGAATGGATAGTTGTCCTGAAAAATCTAAGTGCAATAAAACAAGGGGCACCCGAGCAAAGAATGAGTGACCTGACCTGGAGAAGGTGGAGCCCCAGGGACAGGTACAGCTCCCATACAGAGAACATGGACTCACCTGAGGGAGCTGAAAATTAGAAAGGGAAAAGGAAAGTGAAGCTCTCTTCTGAAATCTGTTCCACAAATGAGGATTTTCTGGTCTGTACGTCCACACTGTCAGAGTTTGCCCCGAGAGCAGCATCACAGCTGTGGTAACTAAAACACCTCTCCAGGAACTGATGCCCCAGGCCATCAGGCACTCACACAGTGGGCTGGTGGCTGTGTCCCCTCAGATGGGATGAGGACACTGAGCAGTTAAGGAGGGGACAAGGGTGGTACTGTGGCCCTTCTGAAGCATCTGGGGAAGAAACTGAGTCCTTGCTAAGGGAGCTCCTGCTCCCTTTTCTCAAACAGTTACACCAAACCCCATTTGCTGCCCAGTGGTGCTGTGCTGGTGAGGAGTGGGAGGGCTCCACACTGGACAGGGGTGACACCACACAAACCAGAGTGCAAAACCCACCAGAGGCCCCAGGCATGACTATGGGTGTTGAAAGTAAAGGAGAACGAAACAAATGTACCCAGAAACAAAACATAAGTGAGGAAGAAATTTGTTTTCTGAAGGCATTTAGCAAGGAGAGAGAAAGAGGCAGAAAAGTGTTCCCATTTGTGTGAGAGACAGAGCAACCAGGGAGCAACAATCACCTGGAGCTGAGGAATAAAGAGCCTGGAACTGCTCCTGGGAGATGTGGCTGCTGTTAAAACGATGCTAAAAATGACTTCTCTGTTACCCCAAACAACTTCTTTGTTCTTTGGTTTGGGTTGACACATTGCACGTGTTGACCAAACCATCGGAAATTGTCAGCTGGATTCCAGCTCACTTTGTGCCTCCACAGCAGCTGCATCCCAATCACTGACTCCCTATGCCAGGGGAAGGTCCAAGACCCAGGGGAAATAAAACTTCCAGCAGTTTACAGGATCTGTAGAGCAGGCTAGGAGAGCATCCTGAATTGGTGAGCTCTCTGCTGACCATCCCAGAGTGCAAAAAGGAGCCCCTGGGACTCCGTGGGACTCGTGCTCTCCTCGCAGAGCAGAGCAGAGCAGAGCAGAGCAGAGCAGAGCAGAGCAGAGCAGAGCCTGCCTTGCTGGTTTTGAAGTCGTGTTTCCAGGGTGTCCTCGGTGTGGATGGGAAGTGTTGATGCTGATTTTGGAGGAGGAGATGAACAAGGCAGAGCTGTTCTGGCACGTGGCCCCAGGGACAGAGAGGAAGTCGCTCAAGCTGATATTTTTCAAGTGGGAAGGGATGAAATCAATGGGGAAAAGAGTAATTGTTCCTAGTTCAGAAGAGCACGTTCCAGATGGTGGGCAGGAAAACCCATTTCCCAAGAGGAGTGTGGCTGGGCATTTTTCAGCTGAAGGATCCTGAGAGAAGACAGAATTGATTATGTCCACTTGGAGGTGAAACCTAAGATAACCACACTAAAAAATGATGATGATGTAAAGGTTTTTTCTACTCTCAATGTTTTTTTTTTTTCCCCTTATCTGATCTCCACCTGCAGCTGGGAGTTGGCTTGTTTTTTATTGTGTTGAAAGATCTGGTTTGCTTGAGATTCTTCCAGTAACTTTTGCAGCAAGGTTTCCTTCCAGATTGTTGTCATTAGTTCTTGGATACAGCTGGATCTGGGTGGAAATTCAGCTTTCTGCCACAGACATTCTCAGTGACCAAAATGCAGCATTGCTGGAAATTTCTAGGGACAAGACAAAGGGAAGCAGATTTTTCCCAGTCAGGAGGGTGGATATGCCCTAGTGCAGGCTTTGGAGAGGACATCAAAGATCATTTATTCCCCCCAGCCAGGACAGAAACTCCCAAATCCTTAGATATTATTGAAAAGGAAGAGGCAGAGAATGTTGTTCAGATTTAATTTGGGGCCAGCCCAAAGGGATACCCAGGAGAGTGGCAGGGAGCAGGAAATGTCAAAGCATCACTGATTCCTCTGCATTTTGTGCCTAATGGTTAAGAGAACATTTTTATTTTCACGGTACATCAGCCACGTGCTTTGTGCCCACAGACAAAACTTAAATGCCACGTCCTTGCCCAGAGGAGCCTTGTATTGAGCTGAGTCCTTTTATTTTACAGGCACACGTCTGGAGAGGAACAAATTGCACTTAGTTTTTCTTCCCTCTCACACCAGCAGTTGTTGTGCATGAGATGAAATTGGGCCCGTTGCTTGCATTGAAGGTGCTCAGATTCTTCCATCTCTGCAGATGCTGCCCACGGGGATGTTCCACAGGGCACAGCTGGACCTCTCCTTGGAAATAGGAGCAGCAGGCTTTAGGAGAGGAGCAGCTCTTCCCCATTCCTGCCTGTGTTGGTGCAGGCACCACTGCTGTGGGTGGGTTTGGACTTTGTGGAGCCACATCAGGTGAGCTCTGCCTGTTGGTGATAGGATTTTCATTTAACATTCACATTGTAGCCACAGGGAAATTCGAGCAAATTTGTACCCAGGAGTGGGCTTATCCCAAAGACTCCAATATCCTGATGTGAGGGAGGTCTGGAGGGTATGAAAAGAAATGAGACACCAGGTTCAAAAGCACCTGCAGGGATGCAAACTCACCTGCTTGCTTTCAGTGTAGAATATATTTTTATTCAAAATTCCTCATGACACGATACCCTCAGTGTCTGCTTCAGGCAACCCTTTTTTTCCCAGCCTCTGAAGCAATTGTGGAAAATTTGCTGCTTTGATTTGAGAGCTGTGCTGTGAAAAGGTGCCTGCACACCTGGTGTGGGAGAGTCACTGCTCTCCGTTGCTATTTGTTTGGTTTTTTCCCCCCAGCACAAGCTTTTGTGACAATTTCAGGCTGAGAGATTTGGTTTCCTGGTCATTATTTCTCCCAGCACTTGTTCTACCGTGCCTGGTAGAACAGAACAATTTCTGTTGGCTTCCTGCTAGTTAAGTTGTATATTTTCTATATCCAAACAGATAAGAGAGTAGGTTTAGGTTAGGGATTAAGAAGAAATTGTTCTCTGTGAGGGTGGTGAGGCCCTGGCACAGAGAAGTTGTGGCTGCCCCATCCCTGGAAGTGTCCAAGGCCAGGTTGGAGAGGGCTTGGAGCACCATGGGACAGTGGAAGGGATATCCATATCAGGGATATGTTTAGGGCTCCCTTTTCCAAGTACATCCTTTCTATTTTTTGGGTTGAAAAGGTCTCTTTCCTGAACTGCCCAGGGTCTGCAGTGCAGGTGCTGTGCTCAGGGGGTTTCATTTCCAGGGCTGGTGGTGATTTCTGGCCACAGGGTCTCAGTGGCACTGGGAGCACTCGACTGAGTCCCCCGTCCAGCCAGGCTCAGCCACCATGAGCTGTCCTGCAGATG
Source organism: Promerops cafer (assembly GCA_013398275.1). Lineage (NCBI taxonomy): Eukaryota > Metazoa > Chordata > Aves > Passeriformes > Nectariniidae > Promerops > Promerops cafer. The sequence goes on from VZSE01012284.1 coordinate 123,662, forward strand.
GATTTAAAGCATTGATTTATGTCTTAAACTCTTTGCTGGAAGCCCCACACTATTCCTGTCCTGTGAGCTGGACTGTGAGCTGGAGCAGAGGCTTCTTCCTGCAACTGGACCAGTTTCTTTCTCTGGTTCCCAGGACTCCAAGGGTAATTTTATTGATTCAGATAAAAAAAGAGGGGTACAGCCACATTTTGGCAGGACACAAGGGTGAGAAGGAGCAGCAGGGGCACAGGGGTGAGGGCAGCGGCCCCTGTGTCCCCAGTCTTGGCATTGTTATCCCAAAAGGGACAAACTGGGGCAAAGTTAAGCCAGGCCTGGAATGCAGGGGTGCCACACGTGCAGACAGCAGAGCACTGCTGTGATTGTCAGGCACAGAGATGTGGAGATGTCCTTGGCACTTTGTCCCTACAGTGCTCAGTCACGCAAGGAAAACTGTCCCAGGTGAGCTCTTCTAGCTCCCCCCAGCTTCTCCTGATCCTGGGAGGAGGAAAGGGGAGCTGAGGGCCCCACCTTGTAATTAAAGGCATCAGGAGCATGGAAGACAGTAGTGCCTAATTAGCAGCTGCCTGGGTTAAATGCCAGCTCGGTTTTCCTGGTGCTGGTGACAAGGTGGGGCAGAGAGGGACAGCCTGGTCTGCAGCTCTCTGTCCCCGTGAGCAGGGACAGCAGGGACCCTCAGCCCCTTAATTCCAGGCGATTTCCAGCCTGAAGGGCATGGCAGGCACAAAGCAAATAACCACGTGTCAAACTCTGGGCCCTTTCCTGGAGCCAGGAGCAGAGGCTCGAGCACATCTTGGTGCTTCTGGGTACACACAGATATTCTGGCTGTTGTGCTGTTTCTGCCCCTGCCCCTCCCCTGATGTGAGTTCATTTTAGGAGAACAAGGGGACTATTCCTGGAGACCATCCTCATCCTAGAACTCATAAACCTGGCAGCTGTCCTGGCCCTTTTTCTTGGACTTGGCCCTATCTGGAGTGCTCGTGGCACATCAAAGGAGCCAACACGTGCTGCCAAAGGGTCTGCTCTCCACTGGGGACACGAGTGGCCTGTCCTCACTCATCAGGCTGCTCACAGGGTCTGCTCTCTCTGTTTTACTGCAGCCCCATGGCCAAAAGCGTCTTTAAAAGGAAATATTTGAAAAATAACGTCAGGCCAGGATAAATCTCAACAGCACGTGAATAATATGGGTAGGAGAAGTAGGAAATTCCAGGATAAATCCCATCAGCACGTGAATAATATGGGTAGGAGAAGTAGGAAATTCTAAGGGTGGGATTGGAAAGGCTCTCACAGCCCAGAGTTCTGTCTGTAGAAAGTGACAGCTGTGTGTGGTATTTTTCTTTTTTGTTTTGTTTATAATTTTAAGAGTCTTTTTGGTTTGCCCCCCATTAGCATTTCCTTAATAGGGATTTTTTCTCCCCACCAGCCCTTTTAAAGATGAAGAATGAGACAGATCCAGTGTAGGCTGGGTGGGCTGGGGCAGCTGCAGGCTGTGTGCTGCTCCAGTGTTTGTCACTGGCCACCTGGGCACAGGGACTAGCCATGGCCTGGCCACACACTGCCCACTCAGAGGAGGTGCTGTCACTTCAGGGCATCACTTTGGGTCTGCCTGGGCACATTCATTGGGAATTTGTCCTGTTTGGAGAAAAAGAAATCAGTTAATTTTAAAACTTATTATTTATTTCACCCCATGCCAAACTGTGCAGGGAGTGATGCCGTGGTGAGAGCAGTGACTTTTCACTCTCACACTGCCTGTGGCCAGCAGCTGAGGGGAGGGCAGGGAACCTCAAAGCTGCACAGATTTCCAGCATGGACCCGGTGAAAATTCTGGTTGGTGTTGCATGGCTCTCATTAACGTAATTAACTCTGCTCTGAGTCAACTGAAACATCAACAAGGTGACCATTTTCAAAGCAGAAGTGATTTTACAACGGTGAAGTCGATATCAGAGCACATGAAACACTGAGGAAAAGCCTTTTCTTTACCCAACATTTCAGACTCTTTCACCAAAATCTTCGTTATTTTTGTGGAATAGATTCTTTCCTTGGAGTTGAACGTTTGGACAGAAAATCCACCTCATTCTCATTAATTTTTTGGCAGCACTTTCTCAGCGAGGAGCAGAGAGCAGGGCTGGGTGAAGGAGCACGACCAGCTCCAGCAGAACCCCTGAGAAGAGGCAAAGTGTGCAGGGAGCAAGTGGCTCCTTGCTTTAGTGCTTTAGCAAATTCTCTGTAAGCCTGGGCTGTTCCTGGGGTTTTATTTCACTCCAGCCAGTTTAATTCCACACTGACCCCGGGCACAAAATCCACTTGAGCGAGGAGTTCAGTGTGGGCCAGATTTGGCACCCACTGTTGCTCAGTGAGTAGCTTTGGCTCCTGGGATTAATCCTGGGATTAATTTCATTCCAGTGGGACTCTCTGAAGGGTTGTGGATCCAGAGGCTCTGAGCAGCATATAAGGGGAGAGTGGTAAATTTTTGGGGGTGATGGAGCTTGGCGGATGGGCAGTTTGAGTTTGGGGCTGGGAACATCTGCAAAGCAAAGGGTGGGAGCTCTGTTCCTTTGCACGTTCTCTTCCTGCAGCTGGGTTTTAGGGGATGAGGATCAGGGAGGTGTTGGCAGGCTCCAGAGATAGTGTTTGGGTCAATCACCCAGGGAACTCCAGGACCCTTCCCTGTTTTTTCTTACCCTCCTGCAGACAACCTGGAACCCCCTGCAGCCTCTCTATCACTGGGAACAGCTTTTGGCTGGAGCTGCTGGGCCAAACGTGGCATTGATGAAGGGGTCGCTGCCCCCCACCCCTGGAGGGGTTGGTGGGGTGGTCACTGGGAATGACCAGTGTCCACAGCACAGGAGTGACCCTCCAGCAGCTCCGCCCTGACAGGCGCTGCCAGCGCAGAGGGCAAACGGGCCAGGGAGGCTGAGGGCCCTTTGGAACCATCCCTGCAAGGACACGGGGCAGGTTCCAGCTGTCCTTGAGTCCTCTCCTCCTGGAGATGTGGGAGAAGGAGGAGCTCCCACACAGCCCATGGAGCGCGACCCCGACTGCGGCCTTGTCCTCACTGTCCCAGCCCAGCCATGGCTCCACTGAGCACAGCACAGGTGGAAAACCATAACATCTTCCTCTCCAAAGCAAAAAAAAAAAAAAGTCCTGAAAACATCTCCAGGCGTGGTGGAAGGGCCCGTGCCAGGTGCCAGAGCAGAGGGAAGGATTTCTCCTGGGGGTGTTTGGCACCTGAGGTGATAATGTGCTCTGAGTCACTTCTCAAAGGCAGAACTGGCCAAACCAGTGCTCAGGGTATCTCAGTTACCCTGGCCTGGCTCGCTGGAGGAGGGAAAATGAATGATTTTTTACAAGGAAACATCAGTGCAGTCATGTTCTCCCAGGGACACTCCTGGCTGCTGTGGGGACACGGCCACGGCCTCTCTGGGGAAGCAAGGAGGAGCTTTTGATGTCCTGGTACCAATTGAATTAGTGGCTGAGCTGTTGTGCTGATGACTTTCTGGTAGCTTTTATCACCTGTTTCCACTTCAGCAAAGCAGTTCTTCCCTCTGCTGAATGAACATTTGAATGAGGATTTGTGGGAACGGGGGGAATCCCGGGAGATCCACTCTGCTGGAATCACAGAATGGGCTTGGAAGGGGCCTGGGGAGGACATCCAGTCCAGCCCCACTGCTCGGGGAGTTCTGCACTGACCCAGAACAGCCCCAAGAGCTGCCAGCAGTCTCTGTGCTGTCCCTGCTGCTCAAATTCTGGCTCCAGCTCAGGTCTGAGGAGAGTCCTCTGCACACCCCGTTGTTGTTCAGGTCGGGGCACATTCCTGGGAGCAGCTCTTGCCCTTTCACAGCTCCTGCCTCAGCTGTGCTTGGCCGTGGTGTTTTCCCCAGTGGTTCCCCAGAACAAACCTTTCCCGTGATTAACTGCCCAGCTGGGTTTAAAAGTGATAAAACCACGGGGTCTGAGCTGGGACAAGAGGAAAACAGAGCCACGTGCATGGCATGAGCCACGGGTGTGGCTCTGGGCTGGGGACAAGGTGGGGATCAGGCACAGCTTGGTCTCCGAGGGCTTTTCCAAATGATTCTGTGGCTCTCTGGTGGTGCCTCACTCCCCACCAAGAGGGTTTGAGACACCTCTCTTCTTCCTAGGTGAGGAAAAATGTGTGGGTAAAACAGGAAGGATGTAATTGGTCCTTGTGGGGGTTTAAAAAGCTTCCTTCCTGAAAATAACAGGCCCTTGAGTTTAGATTTGCAGCAACCCCAGCAGTTACCCAGCTGTATTTAACATCTGCAGCTCCCAAGGAATCTCTGGGTTCCTTACCCATGCCTGTTGTCTTTTCTGACTCTCCCAGGTGTCTTTGGGTGGTTTATTTCCTCCTTTTGATTTAGGTGACACTGGTTTTTAAACCAGCCCATCCCAGTTTGGACAGAATGCCCAGAGACTTCTGGGCAAGCAGCATGTGCTGCTCGGCGTGCTCTGAAAGGAGAGCAGGGGAGGGTGCCTGGGCCAACCCCTCATTTCCAGGATATCCACATTTAGCTGCTTTTGCCTCTGGAGACCTGTCAAAGTCTGTTTCACATCTGAGGATGCTGGTGCAGCTGGGCAGAGCTGCAGAGGGAATTGGTGCTGGAGAGGAGCAGGGTGAGGCTGTGTCCAGCTCCCAGAGCAGGAACACTCCCACCCCCCTAGGCTGTGTCTGAGGGAGGCTGTGCTCTGCTTTCGGCCCCTGCACGGTGCTGCCTGGGCTGTGCTTACCCTCCCAGACCCTCCTGGTGCCTTTTGTGCTGTGCTGTCACAGAATCCCAGGCTGGAAGAGACCTCCAAGATCATCGAGTCCAACCCAGCCCCAACACCTCAACCAAACCGAGTGCCACATCCAGTCTGTTCTTAACCACACCCAGGGATGGTGACTCCACCACCATTGGCCGACCATTCCAGTGCTTTATCACCCTTTCTGTAAAAAACTTTGTCCCAATATCCAGCCTGGATTTCCCTTGGCTCAGCTCAAGGCTGTGTCCTCTGGTTCTGTCAGTGCTGCCTGAGCACAGCCACCTGTCACTCCCTGCAGCAGCCCTGAGAGGTCTGAGCACCTCATGCTCCTACTCTGGTGGTGTGAGCAGCCACTTCCCAGCCCATAATAACTCTTCCTACTCATAGAAAGGGAGGGAGATGGAGCCAAGAGCATCTTTGTGCCCTGTGACACCACAACAGGGCTGCAGTGCTTGACCTGAGTCCCCAGCACCAGGAGGGATCAGTTCCTCCCAAGGGACAAGTCCTGGCCATCCACTTTAAGCCCCCTTGTAAAAGGAGGGCTCTTTCCAATGTTTTTCCCCCTTTCCTCTTTTGATGCCAGTCTCTATTGTTTGAGGAATCTCGTGCTAGGAAACTGGGACTGGGGAAAAGGAAGCTCAAAGACAGAGCAGCCAAACCCTTTGCAGGAATCTGCTCTCCTCTGAAGGTTAAAGCTTGTCATTTTTCTGATTTGCTGGAAATGATTGGTGTTCCCTTTGTTCTCCTTTGTGGTGGCTGCTCTGATAAGCCCTGAGGGATACTTTCCTTGGACAGATCTGGAACTTTTACAGAAAAAAAAAAAACAAAAACAAAAACAAAAGCAAACCTGTGTCCTGTTTTCCCCTATTCCATTTCTTGTAAATGAGGGATTTTGCTTGTTTCAGTGAAGGACTCAGGACTCTGTATCTGTAATTTTTGGGGACTTTAAAAAGCTGCAGACCCTGCAGCACCATCCACCACCCCAGGCTGCTGTGATGGGAGTGTTCTGAATGCACTGTGTGGTCTGACCTTGGGCTTTGGAGAGTGGCTTCTGGGACTCACACAGCTCGGAGATGGAGAGGTTTTGGAGCCTGATGTGAAGTTTGCTGGGAGCCCAGAGCCCTCTCCAAACAGAGTTCAACCCTGAGACCTTTCCAGGACCAGGGCAGGAGAGAGCTGCAGCTCCAGGCTGAGCAGGACTGTGTGTGGCCCAGAAATACAGAGATGCTGCAGGTCAAACCCCACTGATAACAGAATAAATCCCTCTGATTTTAGGAATAAACATCTGGGTGAGGATGGTGAGCAGAGAGGGGACTTGGCCAACCGTGATGCAGAACTTGTGCCATGTGAAGTGGTTCTGCTGCCACTCAACCCTGTTCTTTCCTAAGGTGGAGTCCTCTCACACCCTGGGAGCTGCTCAAGGGCTGCCATTCCCTGGTTGTGCAACAGCAAATCCCGATTGTCTGTGCCAGGGGCTCACCCATGCCAGGGGCTCCCCTGTGCCATGGTCTCACCTGTGCCATGGTCTCACCTGTTCCAGGGGCTCCCCTGTGCCAGGGGCTCACCTGTGCCAGGGGCTCCCCTGGGCCAGGAGCTCACCTGTGCCATGGTCTCCTCTGTGCCATGGTCTCACCTGTGCCAGGAGCTCACCTGTGCCAGGGGCTCCCCTGTTCCAGGGGCTCCCCTGTGCCAGGGGCTCACCTGTGCCAGGAGCTCACCTGTGCCAGGGGCTCCCCTGTTCCAGGGGCTCCCCTGTGCCAGGGGCTCACCTGTGCCAGGAGCTCACCTGTGCCAGGGGCTCCCCTGTCTGGGGAGGGCTGATGGCCCTAACCCACATTCCCTCTGAAGCAGCAGGAGAGTTTCCCAGTTCCTTCAGTGGGCTGCAGCCACCTCTGTGCCAGCTCTGTGCCAGCTCTGTGCCACCTCTGTGCCCCCCTGTGCCAGCTCTGTGCCAGCTCTGTGGCACTCTGTGGCACTCTGTGCTACTCTGTGTCACTCTGTGCCAGCTCTGTGCCACTCTCTGCCATTCTGTGCCACCTCTGTGCCACCTCTGTGCCAGCTCTTTGCCAGCTCCGTGCCACTCTGTGCCACTCTGTGCTACTCTGTGCCACTCTGTGCCCCCCTGTGTCACTCTGTGCCACTCTGTGCCCCCCTGTGCCACTCTGTGCCTCAGTTTCCCCGTGCAGCCCACCAGCCAGCGCCTCCCCGGGGTGCCCTGGGGCTGTTTGGGTTTTCGGGAGCACTGGGATGTGTGGGAACTCCGTGTCAGGAAGGTCCCTGCTGAGCAGGCAGAGCCTGGGCTCTGGTGGCTGTGCTGAGCTGCAGGACCAGCCTGCAGGTGGTGGCACCTGCTGTGGGCAGCTTTGCTTGGAGACAAGAAGAAGGGGAGGAGGAACAGCTCTCTTGCTGTTTGGGGAGAGCTTAGACCAAAACGTGGAGTGTCCAGTCCTCCTCCAGCCCTCCCCACGACTTCGAGGCCTCTCCCTGGCCGTGGTGAGGCTTTTTGTGCTGTGCTCTGGGGGCTTTTTGGCTGTGAGGCAGCACGAGGAGCCAGCAGCTGGGCTTGGTACCACCCTCACGCCTTGTCCCTCCAGCAGCCGAGCTGCAGGGTGATGGCAGTGCCACCAAACCGCTCCAGGTGACCCAGGGAGCTGCCCTGGCTGGCTTAGTTTGGTTTTCTCCAGCTGGCACACAGCTGCCAGAGACGTGGTGGGAGCAGCTGGGAGGAGACACGTGGCAGCACTGTTCATAGAAGTCCAGATGAAGGATTGGAACACCTGCTGGCACCAGGAAAAATGTTTGCTGTGGGACGCTAGAAATCTCCCCCCGTGGTGCACGTGGCTGCTCACACGCATAATTTCCTCATCATTGCCAGATAAAAAGGCAGGTGATGGATGGGCTGGTGTAAGCCAAGAGCAGAGGGAAGGCAGCAGGCTCAGCCCTTGCCAGAAAGTGGAGATGATGTCTTGCAAAGTGTCCTTAATACCAAGAGGTATCACAAGGATCGTGAGACGTCTCCTCCTTTTTACAGATCTATAAAAGGTGCTGCTCCCTCTCTTCTTTAAATAAAACACTTCAGTGACAACGTGCACTGCAAGAATGGGGCCTTTCCTTCAGGACAGGAGGGGTGGGATGGGGCTTTTCAAAGGGAAAAGCCCAAATGTCATCCCAAAATTTCAGTTCTCTGGCACCACAGGAGAAAAGCTTTAAAGTCCTCCTAAGTTTTGTGACATCCTCATCATCTGAGAGGTCTTTGAGCCTGAACCAGCCTGGGGGTGGAATGAATTCAGCATTCTCCCTCTATTAGACAGCTCTGCTTCCTGTGGCTCTGTAAACATCCCCACATCCACGAGGTGCTGGAGTAGCTGTCTTTCAGCTGCCTCTCTCAAAGTGCCCCTCAAAGGAGACAACAAATCCTGTATCCCCCTCCAAGTCACAGAGGAAAAACATTGAGATTCAGACCTCAACCTCGTATTTGGAAAAAAAAATGGCCAATGCAGGTGTAGGAAGATTTTGTAACTGCAGAGATTTCCCTGCCCGTGACAGCAGGGTTGGAACAAAATGATCTTTAAGGTTCCTTCCAACCCAAGCCATTCCATGATTTATTGGAGTCTCCATAAAACCACGTTGCGTGACTTAGGGGTTGTTATCTCCAGTCTGAACTGTTGAGTCTCAAGGGGGTGCTTTGTTTTTTTTTTAATAAAAATATCCTGTCTTTATTTAATAGCCGAGATAGAAGGTTCAAGTCAGTATCTCTTGGGAAGACTCTAAAATTGGCAGCTAAAAAAGAAATCCCAGTAGAATTGAAGAATTACAGATGCTTTATAGGAGAATTACTGATATTTATAGAACGTGGATGTACATTTAATTTGGAGACAATTGTGCCCATGTAGCACATCTTGGCAATTGTATTATTTTGCTAAGAAGGGTGCACAGGGACAGGAGTGTCACTCATTAGGACTTTCTGCTTTGTTCCTTCTGCCTCTTCCCTGTGTGGTGTCCTCGCCCAGATCTCCACCTGCCTGTTCCTGCAGTGCCCCTGTGCTCCCCCAGGCCTCCACACCAGTCCTTCTGCAGTGGCTTGGGATCCCTGGTTACACTGGTCTAAGGTCACTGATACAGTGGTTTAGGATCCCTGGTTACAGTGGTTTAGGATCCCTGGTCACAGTGGTTTAGGATCCCTGGTTACACTGGTCTAAGGTCACTGGTACAGTGGTTTAGGATCCCTGGTTACAGTGGTGTAGCATCACTGGTCACAGTGGTTTAAGGTCCCTGGTCACAGTGGTTTAAGGTCACTGGTACAGTGGTTTAAGGTCCCTGGTTACAGTGGCTTAGGATCCCTGCTTACACTGGTCTAAGGCCCCTGGTCACAGTGATTTAGGATCCCTGGTTACAGTGGTTTAGGATCCCTGGTCACAGTGGTTTAGGATCCCTGGTTACACTGGTTTAGGACCCCTGCTTACACTGGTCTAAGGCCTCTGGTCACACTGGTTTAAGGTCCCTGGTCACAGTGGTTTAGGATCCCTGGTCACAGTGGTTTGAGTCCCTGGTCACAGTGGTTTAGGATCCTTGGTCACGCTGGTCTAAGGCCCCTGGTCACAGTGGTTTAGGATCCCTGGTCACAGTGGTTTAGGATCCCTGGTCACAGTGATTTAGGATCCCTGGTCACAGTGGTTTAGGATCCCTGCTTACACTGGTCTAAGGCCCCTGGTTACAGAGGAACCACCCTTGTGCTTTCTGGTGTCTCCACCCAAGCTGCAGCCCCCCGTCCCCACCATGGGGACACAAGGAAGGGCCTGGCTGCAGAGTTTCTGGTGGCATCCGAGGGCAGGGACAGACTGAGGACTGCCCCATTTCTGCCCTTCTGCCAGCCCTGCAGGACAAAAATGACAAAAGATCCCCTGGCACTCCGCTGTGTGCAGCAGCTGGGCTCCTGCTGCCATCCCAGGGAGCTCCATCTGCTTTTCCAGCCCTTCTGGAGCTGAACCCCTGGTTCCTCTGAAGGGTTTTTATTTTTTCCCTGGTTCTTGGTGAGCACAGAGCCCTGGAGAGGGAAAATCCCTGCTGAGTTCGGTGCTGGGCTGCAGAGAACCCCACAGGCCCTGCCCCAGAGAGCTGCCTGCCCTTTAGGTGGCTGTCAAGGGGTAATTTGCTTTTCATTACACACAAGCACTTCTACAAATTCCTGAACCCAGCCTTTTGGTCAACCTGAAGCCTCTTGCAGGATTTTTTTTTAAAATTAAAGCAGCTACTCTGATTTTTTTTTTTTTTTAATGACAGAAAAGCCAGCAAATCTCTAGGCTACCTGCTAGAGAAGGAAAACCAGGCACCATATGCAATGTAGCTCTTGCTCTAGCTCAAAAATGCCGAACTCTGGGAGAGAATTCGTCCCACCAAACGCCCACTAAGCACATTTTTTAAATCTGGTTTCTCAGCCTTTCGGGAAAGGAGAAGCAAAATCTTCTTGCCTGCTGGAACTGGGCCCCGTTTCATGAAATTAAATGGCTAAGGAGGGGAAAAAAAAAATATATCCAAGGCAAAGATGCTATTCTCAACAAAGGAAACTGTATATGCAACAGCTTTTGCAGCATTCCTGCAACATGATGTCTTTCCCTGCAGAGTCTCAGTCAGGAATTGATTGTCTGAGCAGAGAATTGCTCGATTCAGAGAGGTTTAAGGCACACTTCATGAACTGTTTGCTAAAAGGATGAATAGATGGGCATGTGTGTATATAAATCTATAAATCATGTCTTGTTCTGCCCCGAAGAGGACGGCTGAGATTGGGTTCTTTGTCACTTGGTCTCGTGTTCTCAGGGCTGGGGATAAAGGCAGCAGTGTCTCACACATGGGGTCAGGGTTCGATGCCACAGCTCGGGGAGGACAGTCCGTGGAAAAGAGGAGGTGGCATTGATGTGGGAGCTGCAGCTCACACAGGGGTAACAGCACTCCTGCTGCTCTGATGGGCTCTCAGTTAAGGGGAAGTCTGGTGAGTGCCTCTCATTTGGGTTCTCTTTTATCCCCATTTTTTTCCCAAGTGATGTGTGGATTGTGGTTTGACCTCCCGGGGTGTTTGGTGGCACCACTGCTGTGAGTTGTCACTGTCCAGCCCAGCCCTTGCACTACCATGCCCGTTGCTGCCCTTCTGCTCAGGGATGCTCTGCTGTCTGGGCTGATTTGGCTGGAATTTGGGTGAATTTTGCCCCACTTGGGGGTTCTGGAGGAGGGGTGGGAGCTGGCACCAGCCTCAGAGCTGAGAGATGCGCTGCAGGAGGGCCCTGCAAGGACCTGTGCTGTGACCAGGGGTCCTCTGGGAGATGCTGAGCAGGGAGGGGAGGGCTCAGGATCCAGGTGACCTGGGGAGCTGCCACGTGTGTCCCCCAGAGAGCCCTCCTGCTCCCCAGCCAGTGGCCTTGGGGCAGTAGTGGGGTGCCAGCAGAAATGATGCTCTGCGTGTCCCCCTCCTTGGGGCAAGCCCGAGGAGCTCACAGCAGGGCCAGAGCTGAACCCCTCAGCCAAAACCTGTTTTCTGTCAGCTGAGGCTGTGCCAGGAGGGAATCTCTTCTAGAAAAACCCCCAGAGAAAAGCTGGGAGACCACACAGGAATCCCTACAGTGCCCGTGGGAGCAAATGTGAACCCCCAGCCGAGGCTGAGGGACATCCTGAGCATCTTGTGCCAGTTTGGGTTCTCTCCGTGAATCCTGTGGGTGTCCCAGGCAAATACCACAGTGGCTCTGTGTCCCTGGCTCACCCCACGTGCATTTTTCCTCAGAGATGACACTGGGGACAGTCCCTGCGTGGCCCTGGCACGGCAGGTCCAGCTGAGCAGAGCTGCAGGGTCTTGGTGGGCTGTGCTCTGCCCCTGGCCCATGAGAAGCTGTCCCACAGCCCAGCAGGCAGTGGCTTTGTGCCTGGGCAGCTGCACAGGAGCACGGGCATCCCCCAGGCACAGAGCTTCTTGCTTATAAATTAACTGCAAGTCACCAAGGGTCAGCTCCTTTTTGCTCTATTATGCATGCAAAGTTCAGGAAGGTCGAGCAAGAAGTGAAAGATGTTTTTTTCCTTGATAGTTTTCTGCCTATCCAGTAGCCCTCTGCCCTCTCTTAGTGCTTCATTTGAAGAGAGTAACTCCTAAGTAGAGACTTAAGAAGTTGGTCCCATTTTTTGAAGGTGACAGAGGCAGTAAATGCAGGATTTGTCTTGGTTTGGTTTGGTTTGGTTTGGTTTGGTTTGGTTTGGTTTGGTTTGGTTTGGTTTTCCCATGAGCTCCTAAAATGTAAAATACTATCAACTGCTGCATTTAAATGTGGCCTTTCAGTCATTGCCCTGCCTGGGGAAATCAGTAACAGGTGAAAGAGCTCGAAGCAGGGGCAGATGAGCTCCTCTGTTTGTGTTTCTCACTTGTCATCTGCTCCCCAAAGAGCTCCCAGAGGTCAAACAATTCTGTCTGCCTGCTTTGTCTGGCACTGAGACCTGTCCTGCTTTCCTGGGAAAAGCTGGGCTTTAGGCAGCCCCAGGAAAGGCAGCTTTTCTCCCCCAGATGCCTCCCAGCTGTGACAGATTCACCTTGGCTGCTTTTCACAGAGCTCAGGAGAAACCCTCCTGCCAGCAAATGAAGGGGTTGGGGTTTTTTTTTTTTCATTTCTTCAGCAGAATTTTCTTCTTCCTTCTGGGGAGGATTTCTCAGTCTCCAAAATTCATCATGTGGTATTTGTGTCTCCTGAAACGCATCCTCCTGGCTTGTGGGAATGCTGCTCCCTGCTAACCCCAGACCAGGGGCTGTGGGAATGGTGCAAAGGAAGATGGCAGGGATGGGATGGATTTGGGAATGGTGCAAAGGAAGATGGCAGGGATGGGATGGATTTGGGAATGGTGCAAAGGAAGATGGCAGGGATGGGATGGATTTGGGAATGGTGCAAAGGAAGATGGCAGGGATGGGATGGATTTGGGAATGGTGCAAAGGAAGATGGCAGGGATGGGATGGATTTGGGAATGGTGCAAAGGAAGATGGCAGGGATGGGATGGATTTGGGAATGGTGCAAAGGAAGATGGCAGGGATGGGATGGATTTGGGAATGGGCACCAGCTCTCCTGCCTGCCCAGTGACCCTTGGCTAAATATGGGTGAGTTTCTATTTCCCAGAAGCACAGGGAATGGAAAGCTTGGGGGGGGTCAGGGCTAACCCTCGCAGATGTTGCACTCTGGGTTTGTTTGTTTGGATCTCCAGAGCACGCTCTGATCCCAAACTGATTCCGGAATTTTAGTCCAGCCTGAAGTGGACAAGTGTCCCCAGCTCCTGACTCACACACACTTCCAGCTCCCCCGTGGTGGCTGCTCATCACCACGTGGACACCCCGAGGAGAAGGGGAAGGGGAGAGGACTTCCCCCAAGAGTTTTATTGATTTATTTTATAAATATTTGTCAGCAATGATGCTCGTTTTCCAGAGAGTCCCAGTTTGCAAATCTCCAGGTTTCCTGTTAGGAGCTCCTATTCACCATCTGAAAATCCTTATCCCCAGTTAGCTTGGGATTGGTATCCAGCACCCAGAGACTGGATCCAGTCCTTCCCAAGATCAGCCTGTTGCACTGGAAAGCCCTTCTGCTTTCCTTCCCTACTGAAATAATCATTTGCTTTTACATAATGTTCTTAAAACCTCCTGGGTGAGCATTAGCTGACCCTGCTGAAGACACAGGCGTGTTCCTGCTCTGCAGATGAAGGAGGGAGGGCAGGAGGAGGGTACCAAATTTGTGAAGGTCACACAGCAAAGCAGGAGCAGAGCTCGGACTGCAATTCCCTCCTGCTCCTTCCCTCCTGCTCCAGGCACTGGCACTCAGCACTAAGAGTCCAAATTAAGAGATTATAATGCATAATCCACACTGGTGTGCCAAGAATTCTCTAAATCATATTACACTGTCACACAAAACGATGACTCATTTGGTAACACAGCCCACAACCAGTTCCTTTATGTTAAAATTACGTGGACAAGGCTGGGTTTAAAAAGAAAAAGGAGAGCTTGTTGTGTGTGTAGCGAATGCTGAGTTATAGATGCTTTCATGGATGTTATTTTGGCTGATGCTGAAGGAGCATTTGTGAGCCTGTTTGTTGACAGTGGTGCTGGGGACCAGAGATGCTGACATCCCACTAACAATAATAGGAACTGCCTCTGTTTGTTTCTAAATTGGAATTTCTTCCTTCCATGGGCCCAGCCCACCCTCCGCCCCTGCAGGAGGAAAGGGCACTCGTCTGGGGCTGGCAAGGGAGCATCTCCCAGCAGGGCTGGAGCTTCTGGGCTGCAGGGATGGCCCCAGGTCCATCATGGCCAGGAGCCCCTCTGCTCCCCACAGCCGTGGGAAGGTGGAGAGAAAGCACCTTTGTTTCTCCAAAGCACAAATAACGTGCAATTAGGCCAGTTACACTTTTCCCAGGAAAAGATGCTGTCACCAAGTCTCCCTCTTGCTGCCTCCACCCTCCTTGCTCCTCCCTGCATCATCACCCTCGCTGCCACCCCAGCTCCTGCCCTTCCTGGCAGCCTCTGCTGCTGGCTGGGGACTGTCACTGTCCTTCCCACAGCCACTTGGGACGTGGCTGCTGCGAGGGACACCGAGCTGTGTTTTGCTGCGCTGCGGTTTCACCGTTTCCTTTTCCTCTCTCTGCCTGGGCTTTAATTCCTGCAGCTGAGGAACCCGTGGCAAAACCCCTTTCTGCCAGGAATGCCCACATGTTCCTCAGCTCAGAGCTGCTCTGGCATCTCCTCAGAGATGGCTTCTCCATCCCCTGCGTGGCTGGCACACGTCACAGCCACTCGCTGCACCCTGAGCACAGAACTCTGTCAGGGGAGGTGCTCACTGCTCCTCTGGAAGTTGGACCACAAAATCCATCCATCCCTGCCAGCTTCCCTTCCCTGTCTGCACCACATCCTGTGGGTCAGCTCTGGCCCAGCAGCTCTGTGCCCTGTATTCCAGAAAGTGTGGTTGACTCTCCCAGTGGTGGGTAAATAAGCCAAATCTCCAGCAGGCTCTGAGGGCAAGGATCAGGAAACAGCTTCGCTCTCTGCGTAGTCAAGGCCAGTTCAAGAAGCTCTTTGCAAGATTTTCCTACTGTTGTGCTGGAAGCTCCTGCTTCCCTTCATTTCTTAGAGGGGGAAAAAAAAAAGTCAGAACCAGTTTGTGAGTGTGACCTGTGGAGACCCTGAGCATCCTGTGCTGGTGCTGGGAGCAGGGGAGGGGAGGAATTGCTTTCAGCAGTCGGGAGGCGTGGGTGGCAGGAGGGCTTTGTGTGGTGCTGGAGGATGCTCTGTACATGCATCCCTCCTAAACAAACACCTCTTTAAATGTGTGCGATGAGAATTCAGGGAACAGCTTTTTTCTTTTTTTTCCCACTCGTCTCCAAGTAGGAGAGAGGCTTATTAGTACTCTCCTTCCATAGGCAAGATGCGGAGGCTGGGAAGTTGTGAGACGAGTTACATTTGCTTTTATCAGGCAAATCTGCTCTCTCCTGGACAGTCCCTTCAGCCAGGAGGAGGAGAAAAGAAAGCACAAGGTGCTGGCAGGAGCTGGAGGGGGAAGCTCATAAAACCACCCAGCACAGCCAGGGAAATGAACTCGTGTCAGGAGGAAGGAATTGCTTCCATGCTGCTGCTTCCATGCTGGATAAGCACCTGTTGAAGAAAACGTGTTGAATGTCACTGATGTGCATTCAGAGGAGCTGCACTCTCTTGGACATGGTGGTGTTTGCAAGCTGGAAGGGCATTTTAGGCTGGGACAGTCCCCTCATGTCTTTTTCCAGGGCATTTTCCATCTGCAGCCTCTGAGAATTCCCAGGGAGCTCCTGCTAAGCAGGGGAGGGAAAGGGAGGGTTCAAGGTGAGGTGTGAGGGAAGGGAAAGCGGTTTGGGCAGCCTCAGAGCTCCAGACAGATGGAGCTGGAAGAGAAATGGATGCTCTGAGCATCTCCTCAGATTTAGTCATAGAGAAAGAAAAAAAAACCCAGAGCTGAGGGTGTGAAACGGGAGCGAGAGCTGGCAGCGCCCAGGCTGTGGAGCAGGGTTGGGCACAGCTCTGCAAGCAGCACTCTGGTCTCTGGGAAAGACAAATAACTCGGAGGTCCACAGGACTGCAGTGGAGCTGAGAGTGAGACCGAGCTGGCCAGTTTGGGAGCAGAGGGGCAGAACTGGTGTTTGCTGGGAGGCAGCCGGGAGCAGGGGCTCTGCCGGCCGGGGAAGGTGATCCCAGCCTGAACGGGGGTCTGGGATGGGAGGAGACTCCCCTCGAGGGCAGGAGGGCTCCCTGCCCCACAGACAGATGGATTCCTCGGGGTTTTATCTCGCTGCTGCCGGAAGAGCCGAGTCTGTCATTATTTACTGCCGTCTGTTAGAGACACGAGTGGCAGCTGCTGCCAGGGATACCTTTCAGCTCACAGCGGCTTTCAGCCCCCAAAACTCGAGCCCCCGGGGGATTTACAAAGACAATGCAACCCATTCGATGCCCTAAGAAGAGTTACTCGTCGGGCCGGTAACAATCAGTGGAAATTCAGCTGTTCCTTGTAAGCTATTTGCATCTCTGGGAACATTACATTTATACAAATGTGTTTATATGACTGCTAATATTTCCCTCCCATGAGAGGCCTGGCCTGTGTGGGTGCTGAGAGGAGGGTTTGTGTCAGATCCCTGTCTGCGACAAACCTCAAGTGGAATTCATCACATTTTTGATTGAGAAAGAATTTTTTCTCTCTATTCCTTTTTTTTTTTTTTAGTCCATTTTGAAAGGCCTGGGTACACACCCCTGCACAGTGAGATTTAGAAGTGATTCCAGCGAGCTGGGAAGCAGCTGTCTGACATCAGTGGGATACAGAAGGCCTCAAAGACTTCTTCCTTTGCATAATGTTGTCCTGATCGTACTCCACTGATCCCACTACGATGAATTTGTTATGGGGAGCAATAGAAAATGCAGAGGGAGAAGCAACTAAAATGTGTGCAGCTAAAAGTGCCCAGTCCTGCAAGTTGGATCCAGCTCAGTTTTGTGGCTGCTCCAGGGCTCTGCTCCCGAGTTTGCCACTGGCCAACCCATGACCTTGTACAACTCTGGGTTCTTTGTGGCTTGGTTTCATCCCTTATGAAATAAGGAAAATGTCACTCACCTTGTCTGCAAAACGGTTTGAGTTCTAGTGGTAAAAATTGCTAGGAAGGAGCTTAGGTGAGATTACAATTTCATATTTATGGGAGTGCAGATAGCAAAGCAAATGACAGCCGTGTGTGCAGGTCAGGCTGTCCCTTGGGCAGAGTGAGGGGGAGAGAGGGAAGGGGATTTCTTCAGAGGAGCAGCCGTGTGCCAGGCATGCAGAAGAAATTGCTGGAGTGCGTTTTGATCTAGAGTTACCAAAACTTGCTGGAGCAGAAAGAATCTTGAAATGCTGATGAGCTTTCGTCTGTGGAGCCTTGGTTGGGCCGGTTTCTGCTTTTCTCCAGGCTGGCTTTGCAGTGCTGTTCAGTCCCTGCTCAGTGTCCGGTCCTGGCTCTCTTTTACTCTCTCTTTCTGGGGAGGTGAAAATCCTCCTCGCTGAACCATTCCCCAGGAGTGTTGTTTTGCATTGTGAGAAGAAGGTTATTGTAACAAACTCTCAATTTTTACAATGCCAGGAGCAGGAGCGTTGATTGCGTTCCTGCAGGCGGCCTCCGTGTCCCAAGGATGTGCATTTCCATTTTATTGTCTGCTATTTTTACCTCGTTTTGGGGAGGAGGAAGGGCTGGGACACCCTCGGGACGGGCAGTCTGTGGGCTGGTGTGGCCGGGGTGTGGCAGGAGGGACGGGGACAGGCCCGGGAGGTGGCACCAAGCCCGCACATGGCGCACACATGAGCAGCCCCCGGCTGTGCAGAACCGGCTGCTGCCGCCGGCTTTTGAAGGCGAATTTAAACCCTAAAATAACAACTGCCACTCCCTGCGGAGGGAAAGCAGCCGCGATTAGCAAAGCCTCCCATTCCCCGCTGTCTGGTGACACAAGGACTTTCCCCTCTGTGTCAAGAGGGTGACATTGCTGCCCTCCCCTTGTCCCCGAAGAGGAGCACCGGGCTCCTGCTGCCCTCTGACAGCTCCTGCACCAAAGGGAGTGGGAGACGTGTGCTAACCTGAGGAGACAGCAGATGGGTGCAGGCGCTTTTAAGAACAGCTGCTGGTGTCTCACTCAATAATCCCATTTTTAACAAATCCGTGTGATAGCGAAAAAATGCTGGAAATTAGGTTTTTCTGTCCTCTCTCATCTCCCGAGCCACACTTGACCTGTTCAGCATGATCTAGGGATTAAAGGCTTGTTATTTTAGCTTCTCTATAATAGATCAGAGGCTGATCTCTGGCAGGCTATTGAGCTACTATTCCTTGGCTCTCCCCCTCTTCCCACTTCTTCTTTTGTGTCCCAGGATATGTGATAGTCCAGAGATGTGACTCCTGCTGAGGGACACGGTGGCTTTTCCCCAGCACCGTGCACCCTGTCATGAGCCCAAGGTGTTGGCTGCAGAGCATTTTGTAGCTCTGAGGCTCCCAATTCTAAAGTCTTAAATCTCTGGAAGCTGCCTCAGGGGAGGAAGGCTTGGCACCCTCCCTCCTCAGCATCGTCGCCCCTCGGGCAGCAGAAGTGTGGCCAGGAGGAGGGAGAGAGCCTTGCTCTTCTCCGGTGGGGCTCTAAACGTGATTTTCTGTCCGAGATCCGAAGTGGGGAAACTGTGGAGCCGATATTGTCAATGCTGAGCTGTCGGCCGTGGGCTGAGGTGTCCTTCGTCACCGCGGCTCCGCCGTGCTTCAAACTAATCACGCCTTTGCCGACACAACACTCCCGCTAATTCCCTCCATTCCCAGGGGGGAAGCCGTGTCACCGGGATGCGAAGTGGCTTATCCAAGGTCACCCGCAAGGAAAGGGCTCGGAGAGGGAAAGAGCTCAGGTTTCTGGGCTCGCAGTGTTCCCCAGCGCAGCTGGTGCCCTCCGGGGAGGCGTTGCTGATGGACGGGTGTGGTTGTGCTACGGGAGACAGGGTTTGTTTTTTCCCCTAGGAGGGAGAGGCAAAAAGGTCTTTCGGGGATCTCTGGGGGCTCCGGGGAAGAGTCGGGGCCGTGTTTGCCCAAAGCCCCGGCCCGCAGCTCCTCTGACAGGTGACAGTGGGTGCTGCCCGGAGCTCCACACCCCCGGAGAGACACCGGGACAGGGACAGGGACAGGGACAGGGACAGGGGGCAGAGCGGCACATCCCGGAGAGACACCGGGGCAGGGACAGGGACAGGGACAGGGACGGGGACAGGGACGGGGGCAGAGCGGCACATCCCGGAGAGGCACCGGGCAGGCATGGGCGCANGGGGGCGCGTCCTGCCCCGGGGATGCTGCGGGAGAGCAGCGGCGGCTGTGCCGCCCCCCCCCGGTCCGAGGCTCCCCGGGAGAAGCCGAGCGTGTCAGCAATGCCGGGAGAAGCCGAGCGTGTCAGCAATGCCGGGAGAAGCCGGGCGTTTCAGGAATTTTTAAAATCTGCTCGTTGTCGGCGATCGGCGGGCGGGGATGCTGAGCGCGGGGCACGGCTGCGCCCGCGGGGTGAAGCGGGGCTGGTCCCGCAGCTGGAGCGGCGCTTCCCAGCCCTCGCACCGACTCCTTGGAGGGTCTTTCTGGCTCATTTCCCCTTCTCGTTATATTTTTTTAATACGAGTTTTTAGTGGGGAGAGAGACCTTAGTTGTTCGGAGTCGCCGGAGGAAAACGGCAGTGAGGTCTGAAATGTTCGGTGGGCTGCCCTGGCTTCTAAACTGCCTTTTTAGCCAATTCTGCACTTACACAAGAGATGTACAGATTCTTTTCCTTTGCAAGTTGGTAACTGTGGGGTTTTCTCCCCCCTCGGAGAATCTGTGCATAATAAAAGCGGTTGGTCTCTATAGAATCAACAGTGTTGAATTACTGAGCCCTTGCCAGGCTGTATCTTCAGCTACTTTGCTTTTCTTCTCTTTTCTGCTCTTGCAGAGCTCCTGCATTGCATCCTTTGTACTTCAGGCTCCCATAAATAAAAAAGGGTATTATTAAACTTATTTAAAGAAGCAGGAGGACCTATTGAACACATACACGTCTGCCTGTAATCAGCCAGGGAGCTGAATATAGAAATAAAGAGAGGAATAGATTTGCATTTGGATGTGCCATATATTGTCTTTGCAAAGAGAGGGTGCCTGGGACCTTCAGGGCACAAAAGAAAGCTGCTAAGCTTGTGGTTTAGCTATGAAGCAGTGATTAGATTTCTAGTTGCATCTCCTCTCGTTCTCTATTACATTTAAATGGGACATTAGCTCCTCTCGCAATAAGGAAGTTTTCATTTTTTTCAATACTTCACCAAATGGCAAATAAAGGCATCGTGAGGGGTGCGTGACCTTGGAGAACATTTATTTTGCGGGTTGGCTTTTCAGCTGGAGGCACATGCAAAAAACCTGGGGGGAAAAAAACGCCAGGAAAACATCTCTGGGTCAGCAAAGGTTACCTCGGTCAGGCTGGAACTTCCTGAAGAAAAAATATCTGTACCTGCTGGGCCGTGGGATCTCGCTGAGAGCTGTTCCAGAAGGCTGGGAGTTGTATCAGCCCTTCTGCCTGGTGCTAGAACAGTCTCTCCTGAGCAGCCTCCACATGCTCAGCCTTCCACACGTGAATTTAAAAAAAGGGATGACATCAGCTGCACCGCAGCTCCCTGATTCAGGACTTCCTCGCGGTGCTTTCAAAAGGAGTTGTTAAAGAGGAAAAGTTTGATGGGGGGGAAAAAAGGAAGGCTTGATTTATGGAGACCTCCCAGCTCAAAACGTTTGTTCTGGTGGCCTAGAAAATCTCAGTCGTGTCCCTCCAGGTGGAGGCTGTCTGGGAGGATCGCACCGCTGGGGATGGTCCATTTGCAAACATTTGTCAAATTGCGCAAGGCAAAGCTATGCAGGACACTTGAATGCCTTTGCTGAGGGCTGGATGATGCTGGAAATGTGTCTTTTCCCCAAATTCAGTTTGCTTTTCACAAGAGTAATGACAGTCCAGTGGAGCTGTTAACCTGTGGCTGCAGAGGAGCTTTTGGATGTTTGCAATTTGGAAGTTTATAATCGTCTTTTGTCGGGTTGGACCCCATTCAGCAATTTTTCATATGAAATTGAATTTTGGATGGATTGTTTGTCTTTCATTATCCAAATGGCATTGCGGAGGGAAGCAGGTTTAGAACTGTTCTTGGAACAGTCCTTTTGAAAATTAGAAAGTTTTTCCGGAAGACTGAATGGTTGGATGAAGTCCTATTTATAAATGCAAGGGCTGTTTAGAATTACTCAGAGATAATCAGTCAGAATGAAGTCTTTCCTTTTCTTGGTCCAAAATGCACCTCTTTCTTCACCCTGCAGACTGAGCAAGGCACTTTCACTCTCATTTTGACAAGCAGAGGAATTGCTCTGTCCCATGCACTGAAGAAACTTCTTAATAAAACCCAAACAACCGAATAGAACATCTTCAAACTGAAATTTGCTTACTTGTGTTAAATTGATTCGCTGCAGAATCACTTTGGTCGTTTTGTTCTCCATAAATAGCTTAAGGTAGAAAAAGCCCTTTCAATGAAATCACAAGTAGAGGGAATGTGGAGGGGCCTGGCTCCTGGAAAAGCCAAACAAGCAACAATTCAGGTTTTTTACAGAAATGGCAATGCTTTTCTCAAACAGCAGAATTCAGTTTTAGATCCTTTTGAAGGCAACTCATTTTTATGCCCGACTTTGTCCAAATGTGCTCGAACAAACCGTTCTTGTTGCATCTTTAAATCCTTGCCCGTTTCTCTCCGCGTTTCCGTGGAACGATACAAGAGCACACGCTGTCGGTGCCGGAGGAATTTGTGCAGGGAGCTTGGGAAACTCGTGTTTGCCCGATGGCTGGCGCACAGAGGGCCGAGCCTTTGTCAAATTAACAGCGAGGCTCCGAGCACCGAAATGAGTAATGAGGCTGTGGCTAATGAGAGGCAGCTTCTGAGCAGGCATTTGAAGGGAAAAGAGCTGGGATGTGTCAGATGCGCTTAACAGCAGGCCTGAGGTGCTGCTGGAAGTCGCTCTTACCTGGGTGACAGCTAAATGACACACGACACACGCGGATGCTGCCCTCGGGATGCCCCGGGAGCGGCGCCGGCCCTCCCGGATCTGCGGGAGGAGCATCTCCAGCCCAGGCTGGGGATTTGCGCTTGGAAGTCGCTGTTTCCCCGCTCCCCTCGCCTCCCCGCTCGCTGCCCATGGCCCGAGGCGATTTGCGGGCGGGTGAGGCAGGAGGGAGGCGCTGGTTCTTAGGCACGGTGTTTGCCTGGCTCCCGCAGGTGATGGCAGCGGAGCGGGCTGGGAGGCTGCTGGCTCCGGGGGATCTGTGGCTCTGTGCCTGGTTTCCTGCGGGGCTCTGCAGGGAATCGCTCTCGAGTTGGGGTGAGAGAGGCAGGAAGCAGCACAAACCACCCTGGGGTCATGGATGGGGCTCCTTCCTCCATGAGGCTCCTTCCTCCAGGCTGATGGGCACACACAGGGCTCGGAAAATGCTTCATGACCAGTGGCAGCAGGACCTCAGCAGGGCAGCCTCGGGAGAGGGGAAAACTCCTCTGATCCAGGGAAACCCTTCTGAGGAGCAGTGTCTGGGAGGCTGGGACAGCAGCAGTGTCCCCGTGGTGACAGGGGGAAGGAAGGTGGACAGCTGCTGGGACACAGCAGGCACTCACCACCCGAGGCACAAGTGAAGGACTGTCCAGTTGGGGTCCAGTTGTTGGTCCTGACCCAAATAGGGGCATTGGTATTTAACAAAGGAGCCAAATTCCCTTTTTAGAATCTGGCTGGGATCTGATTGCTGTGCTTCTCCCACAGCCTTCCTCACAACTGCGAGGAATACCAAGTATGAGTGGCATTTGTGCCTGGTAAACACGAGGGAGAATGGGGCTTGTTCTGGCAGAAGTGACTTGGTTGCAAGAAATTATTGTGTATTCTTAAGGAAAAGGCTTCTAATCATTAACCCGGTCTCACCAAGGCAGAAATCCCAAGTTTAGACCTTCACCAGGCTGGTGCTCCCATCTGCCAGGCAAAACAGGGATGGTTGGAGGGTCCTGGTTACGGCAGAGCAGCAGGAATTTACAGCTTGTGGGTAAAAAAAAGACATTTCTGTGTATGCCTTTTCAAAATACTGATTCAGTTCTCCTCTAAGAAATGAGGAGCAAAGTCCATGCAGTGGGAAAAGATCTCTGCCTTTTCCAGGGGCTAAAATCTCGCTTCAAGGAGCACTTTTGTTTAAATTTGTTTTCTGGTCCCTCCTCCTTCAGCTGCTAGTGATGCGCTGTGGGAGGAGTTCTTGTTATTGTCAGGAGTTCAGTAAATTGTTTGATTTGGCTCCAGTCTGACTTCAAGAAAACTACAAAATACCGCTTCAGGTTGTTCTGGTTTGAGTGAAAAAGGTACCTGTTCAGACCAGTTTTTGGTTTGGGTTTGGTTCAGTGCTGATCAACACGGACTGCAGGTGTTAATCCAGCCCTATTTTGCCAGTTTTTCTGCATCTTTTAGGCTGGGAGTTGAGGTTCTGAGAGTCTGTCACTGATGTTGATGACTCCCTGTGTGACCTTTGAGCAAGTGGCTTTATCACAGGATTGCTTTGAATGTAAGGAAGGTAGGAAACCCTGGCTCACATGGGGGTACAAGAGTTAATTAATTATGAAGCATCTCCTGGAAGAAGGTCATGGAAGTGAAAAAAAAAAAAAAAAAAAAAAAAAGATGAATTCACTGCTTTCTTAGCAGCCTTCTGCTTTTCCACTCTTCAAAAGGAAACCTGTGAAGCTGCTCAGCCTTCTCTGGGATTTCGAGCTGGAACAGGTTCATTGTGTACCGAGGACTCTCTCTGACCACTGTGCATGCCCCAAACTGTGCTGCAGCCAGCTGGCACGATTAATTCAGCCTTTGGCACCTCGGCTCTGGAGGCTGGAGGAGCAACTGCGCTCCAATCCAGGCAGGCATCACCTCCCAGGCCGGTGTTAAATGGAGCTGTGTCATGCCCCGTGGCCCACGGGCTGTCGCACACACTCAGCGCAGTGCCAAGTGTGTCATTAAAGCCAGAGCTTTCCCTCGCTCTCCACTGGGTAGTGCTGGGCAGGTGCCCTCTCTCTCTTTTCTATTTTTTTTTAAATTGTTTATGCTCCAGACGGGAGTTGCTTTGCTCGGAGGTCTGGCAAACAGCACTTTCCCCCCTTTTATTTCCTTTTATTTCTCCGGATAATTGCTGCAGGCCAGGAGGACCTGTGTGTCACCACCTCACCCTCCTGCGGGCGCTGAAAATCCCACCCCAGAGTCTGTCTGTGTAGGCAGAACCCTCGGAGAGCCCTCCCCGCCGGCAGAGGAAATCGCTGCTTCCCAGCACGTTATCATTTGACAACCTATGGAAGTGCTTAAGGATGTTCAAGGTGTTTAACTCGAGGCAGTCGGGTTTGAATGTGCGGGCATTAATGTTTATTTGACAGGAGAAGGATGAGTCACTGCCAGGCTTATGCCGGGTTTCTCTCCCCGTCCTAGTGAGGATCCTCCTTGCACGTCACATCCCCTGGCTTTTCAATTAGGAACGCCAATCAGCACCTCTGAGCTCCGGTGGATTTCGCCTCTGGAGTTCTGGAGCTGCACTTTCGGGCAGTCGGTGTCCTGCCGCAGGGTTTGCCTTGAAAGGAAACATTTTTCTTCTCCTCAGCATCCCGCTGTTTACAGAGCCTATCCGCGCGGCTTGGCAGCTACATCAGGAGCAGGCTTTCCTGGGCTGGAGCGTCACCGTGATGGATGTGGTGGGTTCAGGAGAGAAGCAGCGAGGCAAATTGGCAGAAGCAGGCAGGGCAGAGCGAGGGAGAGCCCGGGAGCTGCTGGCTGCGGTGGCTTCGTGTGCTGCAGGATGGCACCGGGCTGGATGCGATTCCCTGAAACACGTGTCAGATCCCACCTGAATTTCCCTGCGGGGAAGGTGTGTGCGATCTCCTCCATCTCTTCCCATTTCCACGTGTCTTATCTCCCGTGTTTGTCTCCCTTCCCCTGCCCGCGGCAGTTTTTGGGAGCAGTTTGGAGTCCTGTGTCCTGCACAGCAGCCAAGCCACGGGGCTGACTCACGACCTGCGCCTTCCCCGCTCCTCGGGAGCTCCTGGGCCGCATTTGGGGCTCCCTGGCACCCAAATTCTCCAGGCTCACCCAGAGGGCAGAGGTGTGCTCAGCTGCCAAGGAGCGAGGACGGAGGTGGGAGCCCGAAGGGCTGTGGGGAAGGGCCTGGCTCCGTGTCACATCTTGGGGAAGTTCGTCCGTGGCAGCTGGAGGAAGCTTTGCTGGAGGAGGATTTCCATACTTTGTTCTGTCCTCTCATGCAGGCAGCTTCTCCACCCTCGCCCTCGGTGTCACCGATCCGCTGTGTCCTGGAGGGGACAGACCCTGCGCCGGTGGCTTTTTGGTGCCCTCAGTGAGGTTCTGCCACTTCTCTGAATTCATTCCCATCCCACCTCTTTTGCCCAGAGGCATCAGCAGGGCCAGGCCCTTCCCAAGGCTCCCTCAGATACGATCTGTGCCTATGGGAGGACTTTTTTGGTGGGAAGGAGATGCTGTTTACTCTGTGTTGTTCCCTATCTTGATGATGGCTGTGTTTGTTTTCGCTGGGTATGATAAAAAGAATGAATCACTGGCACTGAGAAAGCTTTATTTCACCTTACCTGTGCCAGCTTTTCCCTTCAGACCTGGATGCCCTGTTGTCTCAATTACTGAGTGCTGGAACATGAATTCCTGGTGTCTGAGCAGTCAGAGTGGGGCTTTGGGGAGGAGGGAGGGAGGAGAAAGTGATTTCTTGCTTGTTAATTTGTTTTCCCCTCTGTGTCCAGGGAGATCTCCTCCTCTGCTTTGTGTAAGCAGGGCTTGCTTTCCACCCAGGAGTTTTTTTTCTCCCTGGGTTCTTTCAGACCTCTGGCAATGGAGCAGATCAGAAATTTCCTGCTGAGAGGATCTGACCCCAATCCTTCCCCTTTTCCAGCAAAACCATGTCTTTTCCTTTCTGCACCCTTCTGCTGTAAGGAAACCAAATCAGAAGATAAAAAATGATTTCTCGCTTCAATTGCACAGGAAGATTCCTTAAAGACAAAACCATCCAACTGCACTTCAAAGCTTTCCCAGTGCAGCTGGGAAATCACATTTAGGATTTTTTTAAGAGCTGCTGATGCTTTGAGGGGAAAAAGATGGATGGAGTTGTGTTTGTAGGGTTGTTGGCTGGATAGTTGCATGTAACAGGTTTGGTTTTTGAAGTTTGCTGGTTTTACTGTGGATTTTTACATAACAATGATAATTCTGTACTTTAGGAATTCTCCTATTTTAACCATTTTCCTGTGATTGCACGCCTGATAGGATAATGTCTAATGGTTATGTGGGAGAAATAAATAGACACATAAAAGTAAAGCTCTGATTTTTGCCGTCTGTGTGGCAACACAGGGAAACCAGTCAGCCAAGAAAGAATTTCTTTGAGCAAAAGTTTTCCATCAGGTTTCCAAATGCCAAGGAATAAAGATTTTTGCCCTCCTCCATAACTCAAACATTAAATCCTCCAGACCCTGCCTGGAGAAGCCAAAGATAAAAGATAGAATATCCCATTTGGCAGCACAAATGAAATAATTTCATTCAAGTTTATCTTGCTCTGCTCGGAGATAACTGGCACTGTGGCAGCAGCTTTCTTGAGCCTGTTATCTCCTTTGGTCTCATCGGGACACCAGCTGCTCAGCTTGATGTCTTCTGGAATTTATGGAGTGCAGTTCAAAAGTTATCTCCTCAGCTTGAAAGCATAATTCCTAATGAGGGAAAATTGCTGTTTCTTGGGGTCTTAAACTTGACACGGTTGGATGGAGCTTTTTTTTTCTGGGAACACAAAACACTACTCGAGATCTGCCTGGTGTCGTGTCCTGGGGGTGGCTAAAATTCTGTTAAGAGCAGCAGCCAAGAGGCTGCAGTGGATTTTGGGGGGAAGACAGGACCAGGAATTTTGAGCACGTGCTGTCCAGAATGCAGCCAGGCAGGTTGACACCGATGCAAAGCCTTGGTGGAACACAATCAATAAGAATAGTTCTATCACTGGAGATCTTAAAGAACAAGTAATTTTTATTTGTTATTCATCAGCTGGGAATGGAATGAGTAGAACTGGACTACCAGGGCTAAAGGTGGGTTTGATAATCCCTCTAGGCTCCTGGCAAAAAGCTGGGTCCCCTTGTGACCTCTTTAGGGGCTCTTCTGTGGTGGTCCTTTCCTCAGGACACCTGCAAAAACTTTTGTCCTGCGAAGTGAAAGGGTTTCCAAGGATGAAAACAGAATTCATTTCCTAAGTGGCTGGTGCTTGTAGAGATAAAGAGCATCTTCCCCTCGCAGGTATTTCGGAATTCCAGGTGTTTTGGTCGCTCTCTCCTGGAATGGAGGTGTCCTGTGCAGGGTGCAAGGCAGATCTCCACCCCGGCACCTGGTCTGGGGGGTTTAAACAGCAATTACCGGGTGATTTGGCAGCAGCAGAGCAGCTCAGGCCGCCGATGCGATCAAAGGCAGAGGGTGAGGAGGACACAAGCTTCGCAAGGCTCAGTTTCAAGGAAATCCAGCTCGGGTAAAGTTTATACAAAGTGATCTCAGCCCCTGTGGCGTGGCTTTAGACACCCGAGCCGGAGCAGCGGCCTGTGGCGGCCCACGCCCGGGGCTTGGCGTTACCCAGGGGCTTTGGGAGGGATGGGAAGCGCCGCGCGCAGCACCGCGCGCAACGCACCCAAGCGCTGGTCAGCGACCAAAACCAACCCCCCGAGCGCCAGGGCTGCTTCAGAGGGTGTCCGAGTGGCTCGGGGCAGGCTCTGTCTCATTCCAGGGGGCTTTGCCCATCCTTGTGCTGCGCTGGGGGCCTCGGAGGGGTGCAGGAAAAGTTCTCCTGCCTTCCTCAGAGGTTGGACTCAAGAGATCATCTCCAGCCTAAACTCCGCCTCGTGCCTTCAGACATCTGACAGGTGCTTTATGTAAGACCTTTCAGATCCATGGAATCGTGCAGGAAGGGGGATTTAATTTTTTTCTTTTTTTTTTTTTCTGGAATAAGAATTGCCTTCTTCCAAATTAGCTTAGTCTGCTGCTGACGTCACCCGCTGTGCCAAGGCCTGTGAGCGTGCCAAATTCCAGGGCCTGCTCCCTGTGAGATGTGGCAATCACGGATCTGCTGGCCCTGGGCACCCTGCCTGCTGCCAGAACTTCCATGTCTAGACAGAGGATGCAGCTCACCTTCAGGGCTCAGCCATCCCCTCTGTTTGTTTTGCTAGTGCACAGTCATTGAGAGATGAATTTATATTAAAGGCTTCCAAGAAATGCCTCTGCAACCCCGATGTTTATGTAAGAGACACCGAGAAATTCATAATTTATTGAATTTGTGTGTGTTCTGCTTGGGATTATTCATTGGAGGAACATACTAAGTGATTTTTTGTATCCTAGTAACCAACTGCGGTTGCTTTTCCATGAATAATCTTTATAGTTTAACTTGACCAGTCAAATATAGAAGGGAAAACTCAAATTAAATTTATCAAGGCTCAGATAGCTTTTGCAGGTGAGAGAGAACACATTTTTTTCTCCCTCATTTAACCACATAATGATCAGATTGACAGATGCTGTCTGGAGAGTTGGATTTTCCCCAGCAGAACAATAGTGGAAGTTTGACTCGTTATGAACTAAGCTTCAAAGCTTGATTTCTTTAATATTCATAATTAATGAATTGGTTAAAATAGTCTTTTCCTCCCGCAATCTGATGGTTTCCAGGGCAGATTTTTAATAGCAATGCAGATTATTTCCCTTTTGTGAGGGAGCACAGGGTGGGGGGTCTCCCATCAGCTCACGAGGACACTCTGATGGTTAATTAATAAAATAATTTGTGAATTATTTCTCCCTGCCATGCCAGCCCTGTGTGGAACAGCTCGAGTTTATCACTTAATAGAAGTGTGTTCACATTTTTCTTCTTCAAAATTTATTTTGATTCAAAAGGAGCCCCTTCTCAACGTTATGTTTTGAGAGGTTGTGTTTCTTTCAAAATGCTTCTTGCTCTTAGAAATATTAAAAGCTACTTCGAGAAGCAAAACAAAACCAAGAATTTCCTCCCCAGCTCCCTGGGCGAGCTCCTTGTTTCTCCCATCCTCGTGGAGCACTCCAAAGCAGAGGGCAGAGGGACATTCCTCCCTGAGAGGTCAACACCACTTCTCATTTTAAACCAAACTCTTTTCCTAGCATATTTTTGTATGCATTCCTATTTAGTCAATGTTTACAGCCCCGTGCAAATTAACTGCACTCCTGTAAATACCAAAGTCTCTGGGCACGCTGGAGGAATCCTCCAAACCACGTCAAGCAGCCCTTAACCACTTGCTCAGATTTTCCTTTGAGATGAGATGGATGGCGTGACCTTGTTGCACAGTCCCAGCAGGAGGGAGAAGCTTTCCCTGTGTGCCTCTGGATCCTGAGCCTGTTTTCCCCCTCCCTGGCTTGCTCCCTGCCTCCTGATCTCGGACACGTGGAGCAGTCCTGCTTCCCTCCTTTGCAGAGGGCTAAAGGTGATGGGCAGAAATGTTGGGTAGGGCAGTGCTGAGGATGTTTCTCTGCTCGTATTCCTGCATTTCCCCTTTCTGTGCCCATTCCTGCATCCCTTTGGGGTGGTTGCTGTTGGGCATCTCCAGCCGTCACTCATCACACACACTCGACATCTCAGATCTCTGTCCTACCCAGCCAAGGCTCTTCCAAGCTCTCCCTGTCTTTTGGATAATCCTGGGGTTTACTGTGGTACTGGGAGCACTGTTAAGAATCCTCAGGTTCTGGAGAGGAAAATGCTGCTTGAACCTGAATCACCAGCAGAAGTGTGTCCTTCAGACTGGGAACAAACCCTTGCTCCCATCTCCTCGTAGATCTCATTTTAAGTCCCCTCAAGAGCAGCTGAGGGAGCTGGGAAGGGGCTGGAGCCCCAGGAGGGGCTGAGGGAGCTGGGAAGGGGCTCAGCCTGGAGAAAAGGAGGCTCAGGGGGGCCTTGTGGCTCTGCACAACTCCCTGACAGGAGGGGACAGCCGGGGGGGTCGGGCTCTGCTCCAGGGAACAGGGACAGGAGCAGAGGGAACGGCCTCAGGCTGGGCCAGGGCAGGCTCAGTTGGACAGCAGCAGGAATTTCCCCATGGAAAAGGAGCTCAGGCACTGGAACTGCCCAGGGAGGTTTGGATCCCCATCCCTGGAGTGCCCAGGGAAGGGCTGGAGGTGGCACTGAGTGCTCTGGGCTGGGGACAAGGTGGGGATGGGGCACAGCTGGGACTCCATGGGCTGGGAGAATCATTGCAACCAAAATGATTCTGGGATTCTTTGCTGGTTTTCCTGCAGCTCTGACTGTTCTGATTTGGCATTTCAAAACGCTCCACGAGCAGTGAAACCCAGAACATTCAGTGTCTGCTGGATTTGGGACAGGGAAATCCCTGGTCTGGCTCTGTTTTGGTAACTTCAGGCTTCCTGTGCCTTTGGAATCCCTTTTCCAGCTCAGAATCCCGGGAAGATGATGCAAATGGGAGCCTCTGGGTGCCCTGAATTTCGAAGAACTGGAGGGACAGTGTGGAGTTGTGTTTTATTGTGGCCAGAACCACAGAGGCTCTGAGCTGTCAACACATAATTGCGCATTTTGTGTTTAGTAGTAAAATTTTGTTCTACCAAAAAAAGAACAAAAAGAACTGCCCAAAGAGGAACAATTTTTTTTCTCTTTGCAGCTTTTCAGATGTGATTTATAGGTGTTTTTCCAAGTAAGTCCAAACAAGGCCAGTGAATGGCTCTGAATTAGTTTGATTCTATTAATTGAAACAAGAGCCATCTGGGTGCAAATGGGAGGGTTTAAGCAGCTGCTTTTTTTCTTTCATGTGGGATTCCTAATATTCCCAATTCCACAGTTACCAAGGAGTGCTGTTGGACTGTGCGCTGGGGTTTAGAGGTGGAAATGATCAATGAAAAATACAAAACCCCAGCTATAATAATAATAACAACAACTTGCAGCTCTGCAAGAACTGTTTGGAAGATATTGACCAAAGGAGTTCTGCTGAACAACAGTCCAAGCTCCACGTTAAAAAGGTGAGAAAACAGGGTGTAAATTAGGGCTTGGTACTGCCTGGACCTGGCCATTGCAGTGCTGTTTGCTCTATAATTCACACCTTTACCCCAAGGATTCTTTCCTCTGGGGCAGGGAGGAAAAAAAAAACAACAACAAAAAAAACCCCACAAAGGTTTTGGACATTTTCTGTCTCTTCAACAACGCAAAGAATTGTGTCTCATCTCCAGATTGTTTTTGGTTCACCTGTCCCTATCATATTTTGGCTGTGATACCACAAAGACAGAAAGAGTAAAGGGAGAAAAATGTTGATGTTGATTTAGGTGTGCTGGGTACAAACCCCACTGGAATTAAGGTTGACACAGAGGCTTAAAAATAAACTTCTCTTGCTCAAATCCTTCTTGTGTTGAAATAATTGAAGACATTTGAGATGAAGGAAGGGGGCTGAGGTCACAGTGTGTCCAGTAATGGTATGACTGTATTTTTTTGTTGTTGTTGTTTGGACAGTTTAATGTCTTGAAGTGGGTCTTGTTTCCTCTTATTAATTCCTGCAAATATCACAGAAAAGGATCTCAGAGCTGAGCCATGCAGCAGCCAAGTGTTGCACAACCACCTGCCTCTCCGATGGCCTTCACAGCTTAGCAGAGAAATCTGCATTTTTTAAAATCTCAGCTAAGGAAAAGAAGGCTGCATCTTTCTTTTAGTGGGATGTTTTCCTGTGTTTCTGGACCAGAACACTGCTTTTCTTTTTCCTTGCTTTTTTCTTTTCCCCTTTAAATTTTTTTTGGATTTGTTTCTGAAAAAAGAAAAAAGCCTCAGCTTGTTTGTCTGAATATTTACTAAAACAGCCAACAAAATATGTGATGTTATTGTACAGGTTGGACCGTACACGAGTTGAGTGAGGTCATCAGCTCTTCAGATCACTTGGAAAGAGAGTTTGGCCAGATTAAATCGACTTGAAACCTCCCTGCTGGGACAGTGCTGGCTTGAGGCACCAGCCCACCAGTACAGCCCCATGAGAGCTCCCAGTGCCACCAGTGCCACCAGTGCCACCAGTCCCGCTGTCCCTCAGCCATTCCTCCAGGGAAACGAGCCTGGCAGAGGAGCAGAGCTGTGCTGTGCCCCTGATTTAATGATAACCAGTTATTACCATTGCTTTGCCCTGTTTTGGATTCTTTACATATTGTTTTGGAAAAGCTTAGTGGAATCGCAGCCTTTGTATATATAAAATATAGGATGATTGAAGACCTGGCCACTGCTTTATTTAGCTTCCTCAGCCATGCGTTCCTCCCCAAGCATTTTCCCCTCCTGCTGCCAGATCACTGTTTAAATTGTGTGTAAATAGAAAAGGAACTATGGACACAGTTAAAAAATGCTGGAAGTGGGGTTTACTGGGAAGAACACCTCCCTAGGGGCCTTTCCCCCTCTTTTCCTGGGGTTTTTGGCTCCCTTAGGGCAGATCTAAAACCCTGTATGGCTCTCTGGTTGTCCATCCCTGTTTGGACTGGAATAGCTCCACTGTTTTTTTTTTGTTTTGTTTTCTTTTCAACTGAATTCTTTGGAGTGTAGAGAAGTTGTAATTAGGAGGAGAAAAAAGAAAAAGGACCCTTAGAACCACCGTGAAGAGAGATAAAGACAAAAGAGGCTGCTGCAAAAGTGAGGAAGCAAAGAAAAATAGCAGGTTTGTTCCTTTTATCTTGAGGGTTTTTTAGGGAAAAGTTGAAGGTGGAATGAATGGCCAGGCTCTCCTTCCTGCACCTTCAGCATCACTCCAAGTGCTGATCTCACCCTTCTTAGAATCCCAGAATTCTGGGTTGGAAGAGACTTAAAGATCATCTCATTCCACCCTCCTGCCATGGAAGGGACACCTTCACTAGCCCAGGTGCTCATCATTTGCAGCTTTTCTTCCTCCCCAGCCCCGGAGCTGGAAGATTCCTGTGCTCAGGGGGAAGTTTTCTGGTGTTTTCAGGGAGTGTGGAAATCACACTCCTGGCTGGAGCCTCGCACGCCCCACCTGAGTCATCCACCGAGCCTACCAGCCCAGCTCACGTCCTGGCCTTGCTCCAAACTTGCTTTTGGGAGGTGGGAGAGGCGTGTGGATTGTGTACAGCCCAAATCCAGAGGGATGAAGATAAGGTAAACACAGCTTTTCGGAGAACAATGCATGGAAAGTGAAGCTCAATTGCCACTATCGCTCTCCAAATCTTCTTTTTTTTTAAATTTTCCCTGTGTCACAAGCTGCCCTCGTGGTTCAGTGCCTGTCTGTAGGGGATGGGTGGGTTTCCTGCATCAGGGAGACAACGAAATGATTTCCCTCTTTGTGTTCCTGTCCAAAGCAACACATGGATGGGCTGTGGGAAGGATGTGCCAAGTCCCAGCGCTCTTTCCGTGAGCGCTGCATTGAAACCATGGCATGGAATGGAAGTGCAGCTCCGAGGACGTTAGAAGGGAATGCATGCCATCCTTCAATTTCATTAAAAGCCATTCATGTTGGCATGACATGGTCACTATTTATAAATCCCCAGTGCAGATGACTTGGTGCAGCTGGCCGGGAGAAAAGGCTCAATGGGAACAGGGAGTTTATTTGCATTAATGGTCCCTGGCAGCAGGAGGAGCCTCAGGGCATGGACCATTTCAGTGTCGGTGATTGTGCCAGGCACAAGTTCTTGTAACTCTTCAACAAATCCCAGTCCTGACTGGAAAACACCAGAACGATGCTTTTGAGCCAGTGTGTTGCTCTGCAAACCTGAGCTCTTCATCCTCTCCGTGGGGCAGAAGTTGTCTTGGAAGTGAGAAATGAATGGGGGGGAGTTGGGGGCAAGGAGAGCAAGCCAGGTTTTTTAGTCAGTGAGGAATACTCTGTGATCTTTGCTGTGCAGAGGGGTCAGTCAGGAGCAGGGGATGGCTCACACAGAGACAGCCGTGGGGTGGCCTCGAGGGGCCAGCAGCACTCACTGACACAGGAGCTTTTTGGGGTCTCTTGGGTTGCTCTTAGGCTGCCTCTGTCGTCTCACCTTGGACCCTATTTCTGTATGAATTTAGTAAACCTATGCAGAGCCCAGCCACCCCAGAGAACATGAGGGTTTTGCTCACATCTCTGCTCCTCTCTCCCCATCTTGGGGTCTCCAGCTGTGTTCATTCCTCCCAGACCAGTCTTCCCAGCCTCAAGTGCTGCATATTTCAACGCCCCGTCTCCTTTCTGGTGCACATTGCCTGCTTCTAGAAAACAACAGAAGCAATAAATCACAGAAATAAATGTTTTAATCCCTGACTGACAATCGCCAAGCATTTAGATTCGGAAAATATTCAGTCTTCCAGCCTAGTGATGATCATTTCCAATCCAGCATTCCTCAGAAACCATTTGTGGAGCTGCTTTAAGAGCCGTCAGCTGCTTACTTCTCGCTGCTTTTGGTCACCTCCCAAAACTCCGTGATGGACTTGGAGAAGATGAAGTGAGCTGAGCAGACCTCTGCTCTCCTCAAGCTACGCTTCACTTTCTGCAGAAGGTAACAATTTTGCAGAACCATAATACATCGAGCCAGGGGCAGGGGTTGGCGTTGCTGGTGTGCAAACTCGTGTGTGTCGCACATGCAGCTGATTAGCGAGAGCACAGCCCAAAAATCCCCACTCGGAGCTACACTGAGAGCGGCTGACTGATCATTTCTGACAAGATGTTTTTATCTTCAGCCAGTAGCCAAAAGTTCCAAGGAGTTTTGCGCCATGACTTTCAAACCCCTGACGTGTCTCGGCGCTCTCTGGCTCGGGAGCGCGGCTTTGGGAGCGACCCGAGCCAGGACTTGGGTGTCGAGCCCGTGGAACAGCTCAGAAGGAGCTGTGCCATTTCCAGGGCTCCTCATCCATCACGCAGCTGCTTTCATCGCTTGCACTGGAGGACTTAAGCAGGGATTATGGCGTGAACCCTGCCTTTCCTCCATCCTGCTCGCTCTGTCTCTCATTAACCAGCTCTAAGAATTTGTTACTCCAGTTGCAGACTCATTGACCCAGATTCCCTAATAATACAGGCAAGAGGAGATGGTTTTTCTCCGTGCTTAATCGCTGGCTTCTGTGTATACTTAATGCTATTTATATGCAGGAGGACT
This sequence comes from Promerops cafer, assembly GCA_013398275.1. Taxonomy (NCBI): domain Eukaryota; kingdom Metazoa; phylum Chordata; class Aves; order Passeriformes; family Nectariniidae; genus Promerops; species Promerops cafer. The sequence continues at coordinate 158,615 of VZSE01012284.1, forward strand.
AAAAGCCTGTAATAAAGATGGGGCCAACTTTGCACAAATTCCTGCATGCCCAGAGCGAGAGGCACGACAGGAGAGAGGCAAAGGTGAGGGTGGGTGGATGTTCCCATCCTTGCTGACCTAGCAGGAGTTTTTTTTGGGAGCAGCCCCTGCTTTTACAGCCTGATCCACCAACACTGGTTTAGCTCAGGGCTCCCCACTTTGCTCTGGAAATGCCTCTCCATCGAAGTCATGCACTGGCTTTCTTTGTGGCATATTTGATTTCTTCCAGCACCAAAAGCAAAGCCAAGCAGAAGGTCTGGGAGAATATTCCTGCCTGGCTCTCCTCAGCCTTTGGGGCTCTTCTAGGTTGTGGAGGATTTGCCATCAGCACTTTCCATCCTCGGAGCAGAGCTGCTGTCGAGGTTTATTTTCTGCCCTGAGCCAGCTGGTGGTTCCTGGGAGGGACTCCTCAGAGTTTCAGCTGCACTCCCCATCTCCTGGCATCTCCAATGCTGCTGCCAATGAGGAGATGTTGGGATAACCAGGAGACTTAAGGCTCGCTCTTGGCTTCCCTTTCAGGGCACCCGTTCTTTTATGGGATGTTGGCTGAGAGCTTGGTGTGAGCTCCTCACTGCAAGAAAAGGGTTTAAGTTGAAAGGAGCAGCAATGCAGGAGCTTTTCCTGAGGACACACAGGAGGTGGAGCAGCCTGGAAAACACAGTGGGAGACGGGAGGTGGAACAAGCTGGAAATTACTGCAAGGTCCTGCTGGAGTTGGCTTTGCTGGTTTGAGAAAAAGGATCAGAACTAAAGGATTTTGCCTAATGCTGTTGGCAAATACCTCTCTGTTTTCATGGAGCAACACCTAGAAGTCCAGAATAAATATGTCATTGGCCCCTGCCTGTAAAAAAAATGGATTTTAGCATTTAAAAAAAAATCCCCCATAAAATGTTTGATTTGAAGCATTAGAGGGTTTTCTTGTAGAGACAGGCACAACTTGATTTTGTGAGCTAAAGTCAATCCCCGTTCTCTGCCAGGGATTTTTCTGAACTGTTCTGCAAGGAAAAATGATGTATGTCCATGAGATATGTGCATTGAGAGTTACCTAAGTGCCACAACACAGCTTCTTTTAATGAAAAAGTGACTTTTGTCTGTCTTTTCTCCTCCCCTCCTTCACAAGCGTTTCTTCAAAAATTTCACATTTCCTGTAATTCATCACAGGCTCTTCAGTGTCCCCTTAACACCTCAATTTCTGTGTCACTCTCTTGCAAATGAACCTTTTCTGAATTCCCTGGAAGTTTCTTTCAGGTTAGAAGACCAGGCAAGGAGACATTACATCAGAACAGAACTCCAGACTGGTCATGCAAACCTTAGGAATTTACACGAGGTGGGGGCAGGTTTATTAATTGAATTTTCCAGTGTTTGAGCCAGCAGGACATTCAGAAACGAGGCAGATTTTTTTTGTTGGATTTGGTAGCCCAGCTTTCCAAATCCACACCGTTGAGCGTGGAATCGGCCACCCCAGTGTTTCCCACAGAGCTCCCTGACACATTTTCTGTATTTAAAAAAAAAGAAAGAAATGTCTAGACGGCGCACTGAATTTGTGTGTGATCTGATTTGTATCTCTTGTCCTCAGAAGATAAGATCGTGTCGGAGCAGAATCCTGTTTCGTGTTGCTGGGGATGTTTGGTATCTGCAGTAACAGCCCCCCGTGCCTCTTCCAGCCTCCCAGTGGCTCCAGCAGTGGAGGTTCTGTGGGATGAGGACTTTGAGGATGTGCTTTGACTGGAGCACACTGGGATTGGCTGGGATTGGGCTGTGTCTTCCCCCCAGCTCGCCCTTCTTGTCCCCACCTGTTGGGGTTTTCCTGTCACAAAGCAAAAGCCACCTGCCCCCTGTCTGCAGACACCTTGTTCAGCGTCCAGCAGCAGCAGCAGCAGCCACCCGAGTATCTGCTGGGATAGGAAGAGGTTCCAGTGCTCAGATAAAGCCAAGCCCATAAAGATAAGCCGTGGGTGTGTTCGGTGGATTCCCTCTCGCTGGGCACGAGGCTCCAGAGATGGATTTCAGGCTGCACACTGCTGCCTCTCAGCCTCTCCTCTGAACCTTTCAGCCTCTCCTCTGAACCTCTCAGCCTCTCCTCTGAGCCTCTCAGCCTTTCCTCTGAACCTTTCAGCCTTTTCTGGCCAAGGGCAGACCACACTCCCCGCAGCATGGGCTGTGTCTGCTGCCAGCCGTGGACAGTCCCAGTAATTTTCCCTCTCTGTACCCACTGCACAGCTCTGTTTGGCACCAAACTGCCCCTTGTGGGTCCTGTGGGTCTTTTGGCATGGATTTATTCGGGAAAGGCCCTCAGGAAAAGGCTGTGGGACCCAGGGAATGCCTTTGGTGCAGACCATGGATTTACCGGTGACGCATGAGGATGGCAGCGCTCTCCTCCTCCTCCTCCTCCTGCTGTCAGGCTGCTCTCACTGTAGCTCTGCTCTCCTTCAGTATTATTCCCTTCTCCCCTGTTTTGGGGGTATTATTCCTGCCTGGCTTGTCAGGGCAAGTGCAGACAGGATCGATCTGGCTCGAGGTCACTCCCCAGTTGAGCAGCCTCCTGCATCCCACGCCCCAGGGAGAGCAGCAGCCTCAGACAGGGCTCTGGAGCTGAATTTTGTCTGCTGCTGTCAGTGGGATTACAGTGCCACTGCAAACAAATGGGTGAAAAAAAATGTTTATTTTTAGAACTGGAACCATGATAAATATGTGGAATTTGTCCAGGGTCTGCCTGCTGTACCTTTTTGAAATGCAAAGTGCATGTCTGTTAAAATACCTCTCCAAAGGTCAGCATAACCTCTGGAATGAGTGTGCTGGCCTTTTGGAAAGCAGGTGAAGCTTCAGATGAGAGCATGGGCCCCCATAACCCAAATCTGCCTCGGTGTCATCTGACACCACAAGGATGTGGATGGAAATGCTGCCTTGCCAAAAGGGTTTATCCTTCAGTGAGGAGCCTCAAGCCATTCCTCAGCCTTCACTTCAGCTTTTCCTTCCATTTTCCTGCCTTCTGTATTTGCTGGTGCATTTGAGGGACATGCTGTGAGTGGCATGTTTGAAACTGGTGAGAGTGGGGATGAAAAATGGAAAACTCTGGAATAAAAAGAGGGGTGGAACCTCAAGGCATCCCTCAGTGGGTTTGTGTCCCCTGTGATGATGCAGCCAGGCTCGCAGGGCTCAGGGATTGACGTGAACCCTTACGGTTTTCAATCCTTTTAGCTGCCCGTGAGGTGGAGGAATGGTGTTACTCTCCTTTAGACAGGGAAGTGAGGCAGAAAGAGAAGAAATGACTTGCTCCCGAGTGTTGTAGGAATCTCACAGCTGAAAAAAAAAGAAGAGTTGGCGTAGCTCTTCACTGCCTGTCAGGCACCCTGGGGTAGGGTGGCACTTGTGCCACGAGCTTGGCTGTCGTCATCCCACCTTTTGGGTGGGAATGCACAGCCAGGAGAGGAGGAGAGGCTTTGGAGCAGTAGCACAGGGACCGAAGAGTGATCCAAACTGTGGGAGCCGAGCTGCCAATTAGGGCAATTCAAAGGCACAGCTGAAAGGCACAAACATCCTGTTGAGCTTGGAGTCCCCGTCAGCACCTAATGAGTAAAGCACATGCCCCAGCTCAACCCCAGGCATATTTCAGTGGGAAAACTGCCTCCCTGCCTCGGGTTATGGCAGGCTTTACTCCACGGGCAGGTGTTCATGTGAAGGGGGGAACAGCGTTATAAATAAATTATCCGTTCATTTCCGTCGGGAGCTTTTCCTATTGTTTAGCCACAATATGCTTTCCTGTTTTATTAAAAACAAAACAAAGCAAAACAAAACAAAAAGCGACAGACCCCGATTCCCTCTCTAGTAGGGTGGACCCAAAGCTGTGTTTGAAGTGGGTGCCAGTGTCACTCGTGCTGGTGGCACTGGCACTGCCACCTCAGTCCTCTGTGCCTGCTGAGAGGGGCATGAGAAGAACCTGATATGCAGTGCCAGGGGCACCACATCCCTCACAGGAGCCTTTCCTCCATCAGGGGGCTGTGGGACGGAGGCTGGTGCTGCACTGGGATTGGAAAAGAGGGGATTTGGGGGACAGCAGAGAGGAGAACAAAATCTGTCTTCCCTCCTTCCTCCTCCTGACCAATGTGGGCACACTGAGGCCATGGCACTTGCAACAACAGGGGGGTTGTTTTTAACCATTTTAGAAACAAAAAGCAGTGCAGTGGGTTATAAAATGAGGGTTTCTCTGCCTGGGGAGGCTGCTGCCCAGCCAGGCAGGGTGTGAGGTGGCACTGAGCCCACCCAGTCCCTCGGTAGCCCCTTGGGATCTGTGCCAGCTCTGCTGGACCCAGGACCCACCCGAACGGCACAAAGGCTGTGTGAATCCACGTGGGAAATGGGGTGCTGTGTGGGGAGGCAAGGCCAGGAGAGGCTTCATCCTGCCCTGTGCTGGCCGGGCTCCCCAGACCCCAGGAACCCCCAGACTACGCTCCCTTTGCAGCAGCGCCGGTTTTGGGCACACGCATGGAGCAGCACCCACATGAGCCACGGGTGGGTTGTGCTGGGAGCAGCCATTTCTGCATTTTAGCTCTTCAGCAGGGCAAGGAATGAGACTTCTCCTGGAAATACACAAAGAATGAGACTTCTCCTGGAAATGCCCCTTCCTGGGGAAGCCCGCTGTGCTGGGGCAGGCCTGGGGGATGCCTGGCCTGCAGTGCTGCTGGGAGCAGAGGGGCTGTGCTGGGCAGGGGCACTGAACACCCGGGGAGGATTTTCCCTTCCCCATCTGCTCCAGGGCTCTTTTCCGCAGCCCTGGCATGGAACTGGCAGCCTCCCCTCACTGGCTGAGAGCAAGGATGTATTAGTTTCCACTGGTGTTTGACGGGATTAACCATTGCACAGCGACTGTCACGTGCAGGACAAACCAAGAGGCAAAACACCTTTTGATTGTTATTTATATCTTGCTGCAAACAGGAGCTTTTTGCCTTCACAGCCCTTTGACTCCTGTTACAGATGCCTGATTTGGAGGGTTAATCCTGTGCTCAGGTCTTGCTGCAACCTCTCTTCTCTTTGCTCAGTGCCTCAGTGCAGATCCTATCCTCTCGCTGCCCTGTCTGCTCTGGTTTTGCTTGCAAAAAAAAGCTGCCACCACTGCAGCCCTCCTGCCAGCTCACCCAGCTGAGCTCCCAGGATCTTCTGGTGGGTTTTTTCCAACAGAGGAAAACGACAGAAAAATCCTTCCTTTGTCACGAAGCAAGGCCTGGGGTTACACACAGGGAGGAAGCAGCTTGAGGGAAGGGCCTGGCTGCTAAAGCTTCAAACATGGCAAAAGAGTTTAGAACCAATGTGAGCATGTGATGGGGTTTTATATTTAACAGGATGGCTTTGGGCATTCAGGATGTGTTCTATTTTTGCTTTAAAAATCTACAAAACCAGGTGCAGAGACAGGAGGAGAGGTGGAGTGGGTGGGGAACGGGGAAACCAAATTCCCTGGAACCACCATGGTGGTGGGGGGAGCCCAGGACCTGGAGCAAGTCCCCATGTGCTCAGGAGTATGCAAAAGACATTGTCTCCACCTCAGGGAGCGTCTAGCTAAGGTTTAAGATTCAAAGTTGAGCTTTTTTTCATTTCTGCTTCATGCCTGTGTGAACTTCACTTTAGGCCCCAAATCTGCTTTTCTTGAAGTCGGTCTCAGAATTGGTATTGACTTTAAATGCTGCAAGATCTCACCCATCAATTCTCCTTTTCCTATCTGTAAAACGAGGATGGCAGGATTTCTGTGCCATCTGCGGTGCTGTGAAGCTGAAAACAATCATCATTTATAAAGTGCTTTGAGCTCAAATGGGAGGTTCTGGGTAAAGGCGAGGCTGTGCAGGATGAAATGTTCCTGAATGTGCCAGTTGCAGCTGATATCTGAGCCAGGGGCTGGGTTGAAGGTTTAGGAGGAACATTCAGATGTTGCAGAGGTGCTCCAGCTGCTGAATATCTTGGATCATTTGTGTTGGTCAAAAGTTCCTGTTCATCATTACAAAATCAGGGCAGGGAGGAGCTGGTGGCTGCATGTCCCACAAAAATCTCCTAAAACCCATGCTCACCCCGAGCATCTGTGATTTTTAACAGCCACAATCCTCAGAGCTCCTGTCTCTGGCCACCATGTGAGTTAGCAGCACGTGCACTGCAAGGAGGAAACCCGGAGCCGCGGGTGTTGAGCTTTTCCAGGGGCAGTAGGAAGCATCTGATGGGAACAAAGGATGTGCCTTCCTATCCAGCTTTGCAGGGAAGCTGCCTAACCTTTGCTTGACACGTCTCTGCAGAAAGCTGAGGGCCAAACTGGGACAGCAAAGAGCAGGCTGTGGCTAGGCATGCTGTTTCAAGGTGAAATATTGAGGGAACACAAGCCCTGTAAGGAACGACTGAGGGAGCTGGGGGTGTTCAGCTTGGAGAAAAGGAGTCTCAGAGGTGACCTCATCACCTGAAAGGCGGTTGTGGTCAGGTGGGGTTGGTCTCTTTCTCCAGGCAGCGCTGACAGAACCAGAGGACACAGCCTTGAGCTGCCCCAAGGGAAATTTAGGTTGGATATTTGGAAAAAGTTTTTTACAGAAAGGGTGATGAAGTATTGGAATGCTCTGCCTGGGGAGGTGGTGGAGTCACCATCCCTGGGTGTGGTTAAGAACAGACTGGATGTGGTACTTGGTTTGGTTGAGGTGTTGGGGCTGGGTTGGACTCGATGATCTTGGAGGTCTCTTCCAGCCCAGTGATTCTGGGATTCTGTGGTATTTCAGGTCTTAGCAGAGTGGTGCAAATCACACCCAGCTGAGCCAAGACCTGGCTCGGGCCTAGCCCTTCTGACAGATGTGCTTTGTCCTTTGGCAGACACGAGCCACCAGACCCGCTCGGTGTCCAGCCGGCCCTACTACAGCTTGCCCAACAGCAGCCATGAGAGACGCTCGGTGCTGGCCGTCACGGAGCCGCCGCGCTTCCACTCGCAGGCCAAGGGCAAGAACGTGCGGCTGGACGCGCACTCGCGCAAGGCCACGCGCAGGAACAGCTTCTGCAACGGCGTCACCTTCACCAACCGGCCCATCCACCTCTACGAGAAGGTGCGCCTCAAGCTGGTGGCCGTGCACCACGGCTGGAGCGGGGCCCTGCGCTTTGGCTTCACCATCCACGACCCCTCGCAGATGAGCTCCGAGGAGATACCAAAGTACGCCTGCCCCGACCTCGTCACCCGCCCCGGCTACTGGGCCAAGGCTCTGCCGGAGAGGTTTGCGGTCAGGGACAATATCTTGGCCTTCTGGGTGGACCGGCACGGCAGAGTCTTCTACAGTATTAACGACGAGGAGCCAATCTTGTTTCACTGTGGTATTAAAGTTTCCGGGCCTCTTTGGGCCCTCATAGATGTCTATGGAATTACCCACGAAGTGCAAATTCTAGGTAAGTGCGGCCTTGGGCCTGTGGGCTGCTCTTCTGGTTACTCTTTCTGATCCTGTGGGAAAGATCCATGATCTGTGTGATCATTTCTATGGGATGCTTAAGAAAATTAATTTGCTGTTGGTTTTGTACCTCCAATTAATCATTTTTCTTCTGCCAGCAGTAGGGATGCAGAAAGCAATGTATTCCAGAGGTGGCAGTGATGGAAAGTCCTAAGGCTGCACATTATGAGAAGGGATAAATGGAAATCTTTACTTGTAACTCCACTCAGCTTTCTCTGAGCTGGATGTGCTGATTTGGCATGGAAAAACACGGAGCAAAGTCCCAGGGACTGAGGAGACAAAAAGGACCTGTTGTGACTTTGTCTATTCTTTCCCAGCTACCAGTTACTTCCAGTCCATTGGAAAACTACCAGTAATTGCCAAGAGTTTCCTGGAGCCCTTCCCCAGCCCCTCTCTCCGCTCTTGGCCGGGGTCCCACCCAGGCTGGCAGTTTGAGGGGCTGTGTTTGCATTGTGGTCCCTCTCTGGCACAGGGACATCACTCAGACCCTGGACTCAGGTGGAGTCTGGCTGATTTACAGCCTCATCCTTAGGGAGGGCTGCAAGCAGGGATGAATCTGTTCCATCAGCAAGCCCAGCTGATGGCCATGGAACGACTTTCCTTTCCTGGATTTTACAGCACTGAAATTTCTAATGAATTCAGCGTTAGATGGAGTGTTTGAACTGGGCTACACCACAGGGAACACTTTCAAAATCCAAGAGAGTTGCCCTTTTCCGGAGGCTCCTCGGGGCTGATGGAGTTTGAACAGCCAAAGCCAGCTGCACCTGCCCAGGGGGATGGTGCTGCCAGCCTGGCACGGAGCAGGCACCAGGGATAAGATGTGGAATGATGAGTCCAGAGGGCAGGCAGCTGCATCACACATCCTTCTGAACAGTGCCAATTATTTTACAGGCGAGAAGGCCACACATAAACAACGCTTTTCCCTGTCTGCTGTGCCTCAAATGTGTAATTAAACCTCACCAGCAGCTTGTCCTGTAATTGCAGTTGCAACACACTCCAGCCTCTGGTGCTCGTCACAGAGGAGAAGGAGTGTTTGCTGTGTTGGCCAAGGCAGCTGCTTCACCAGAGCTCCCCTTTCTCCTCATTAAATTGGAGTTTGAAAAATAAAATGCAGCTTCTTTCTGCTCCCCACCTCCAGTCCTGCCTGCTGCATCCAAGAGTTCCCAGTGAAAGACTCAGGCTGAGAGCACCTGTACTCTGATGGGAGGTTTTTTTAATTAAAATACCAAACCCCACTGACTGCCCCAGGAATCAGGGCCATGCTCAGCCCTCTGGGGCACCAGGGGACCTGAACTCCTTGCTTGAGGATGTGCTTGTCTCTGCCTCATCCTCCCAAAATCTTGCAAGTTGAGAAAATTGTGAAACACAGCTCCAGTTCTGAGGCACAAAATGCATCTTTCAGCATCATGAATCACAGAATGGTTTGGGCTGGGAGGGATTTTAGAGATCATCTCATTCCAACCCCCTGCCATGGGCAGGGACACCTTCCACTATCCCAGGTTGTTCCAAGCCCTGTCCAGCGTGGCTTTGGACACTTCCAGGGATGGGACATCCATCAGGAAGCTTGGATGTGTCTGACTCCTCCGTGGGAGCATTTCTTGCCACACAAGCTGTGCTGGCTGAGAAAGAGCTGCTCCAGCCATCAGCCCACCTCAGTGGCCTCTCCTGCCTGGGCTTCTGAGCGAGGCAGGTTCTGCTTTGCAGCTGCTGGGTGGATTTGGGTGTCTTTCCTTCTTTGCCAAAAGCCTGGGGATTCTCTCCTCCAAGGAGCAGGCAGTGTTGGTGCTGGGCTGCTTCACCCCTCTCCATCTCTGGGAAGACCAGGAGTCATTCACACAGACTCTTAAATTCCATGTGCTCTGACTTTGCTCAGTGCCTTAAACCTTTCAGAGTGAAGTGTCCAGGCAGGGCTGGAGGTAGAAGGGAGAACACTCCCAGACTTTCCCACACCTTTACATCACCCCCAGGCCTGGCATGGCTCAAGTGAAAACCTGGGAAATTAATTAAGGATCAACATCCTGACTTTCCCTTTGCTGTGAAAAGGGAAAACAACCTTCTGCTGTAAAAGCTTTCTAACACCTGCAGGAAGTAGCTTTTGTGACAAGCTCTCCATTCAAAACCTCTGCAGGGCTGTGAACACCCCTGAGATGGGTGAAATGACCTCTGTTGGACACACCTGTGCCTGGACACAGGTGTAAGGCAATGACAAGGAGTGTGGGAAGAATATCCATTCATCTTTGAGTTCCTTCACCCACCACTTGTAGATTTGTCTTCCACAAGACCTGGGGACAACAAAATATTGAGACTTTTTTTTTTTAATAGTGCAACCTCAGAGCTATCAGATCCTTCTCCTCAGAAAGCTGTAGGACCCCACTGATTTACAGCTTTTCCCAGTTCCCCAGTGCAGGAACTACCAGATCACACGAGTACTTTGGACTACTTGTTTTTCCTTGGCCAATATGCAGCCGCTCCTCTGCCTGCTCCACGCGTGACTCTGCACCAGGAGCTGTTCATTAGCGGTTGACCTGTGGCTGATTTTTCCTTTTGGAGTCTGTAGGCTGCAATAATAATTGTAAGCATAAAAGCAGGCAGTTTTCTCTCGACTAACACCTCTGTGCCTGGGTTTCTCTCACAGACAGCATGTTTGCAGAGACCATGACCACTGCCCGGCTCAGCACCGCCCGGCTCAGCACCTGCCTTCCGCAGAGCAACCACGACTCGGCCAACTTCAACAACAACGAGCTCGAGAACAACCAAGTGGTGGCCAAAATTGCAAACCTGAACCTAAGCCGGGTACCAGGACTTGGGACTGACAACCACATCATCCCCTGCTGCCCCAGCCGGCGGCAGCACGCCCAGGGAGTGCCGGCGTTCCTGGACACCGACCTGCGCTTCCACCCCACCCGCGGCCCCGACATCACCTTTTCCCAGGACAGGATGGTGGCCTGCACCAACTGGCAGGAGAGCAGTAGGACTTTGGTGTTTTCTGACCGGCCTTTGCACATCGGGGAGAGCCTCTTTGTGGAAGTAGGACACCTGGGGCTGCCGTACTACGGGGCCCTGTCGTTCGGCATCACCTCTTGTGATCCGAGCACTTTGCGGACAAACGAGCTCCCGGCGGATCCAGACTTCCTCCTGGACCGCAAGGAGTACTGGGTGGTGTACCGGGCCTTCCCGGTCCTCAGCAGCGGCGACATCCTCAGCTTCATGGTCCTGCCCAACGGAGAGGTGCACCACGGGGTCAACGGGGCCAGCCGGGGGATGCTCATGTGCGTGGACACCTCACAGTCCCTCTGGGTGTTTTTTACAATCCACGGTGTGATCAACCAGCTCAAAATCCTGGGTAAGTGCAGCCAACAGAGCACCTGCTTGGGGAAGTTTCCTGGGCCAGAACCAGAGCTCTGGGTTTGCACTCTCAGTGTTCACTGATGTGAGGATGCAGCTCCTTGTGTTTGCAAACACGAGTGACAAAACATGGTACCTGTCACAGAGATGTGTGCAGCCTCTGTGATTCCCCCAGGAAAGGATGAGACTTGAGAGATAAAACAAGCAGCAGGCAGGGAGGCAGGGATGGCTGTGGGGGGCAGCTTTTTGTTCAGTGGGTTTGTTTTTTGAAGGGATTCTTTATAAGCAGGGATGGTTGTGGGAGGCAGCTGTTTTTCAGTAGGTTTGCTTTTGGAAGGAATTCTTTATAAACTCCCTATTCCAGCCAACAGGTATTAAACTTCTGCCTTGGTAAGGATGAGGATTTTTGTGAGCACAGCTCTGGTTTAAGCTTGGACAGTAATTGCTCCTGAAGCACTGCCACAGCTTGGGGGTCAGCTGGCACTCCTGATCCATTGCTGCTGACCAGTTCCAGCCTTTCTCCTTTCCTCCTGCTAAGGATTCCATCAGAAAAGCAGATGTAAATGACTTTGTAAAGCAGGTTTTCTCCATCCAAAGCAATGGCCTTTCCCAGCTGACAGTGTGACAGCCACAGCTGGAGCCCACTGCTGCTGGGCAGAGTGGGACCGTGGGGAAGTGGAAAGGCAGATATTGCATAACCTGGTGCTTGCTTCACTGAAGCTGAACAGGCATCAAACAAAGGCATAACGAGGTCCAGACCCTGGGGTCACATCCAAAATCTTGACCTGTGTCATTACCAAGGGGCAGCATTAACTCAGCAGCTGGACTCTCCCTGAAGGCCCTGTGCAGGTGGGGTGGGAGCAGCCCAGCAGGCTGAGGGGGTTTGGCCGGGCTTGGGGTGTCCCTCTGTGGGCTCAGCTCTCTCCTGTGTTCCCAGGCACGGTGCAGTCCAGCCCAGGGACGGTGTCTCCCTCAGGATCTCCCGGTGGCTCCCAGTACGACAGCGACTCGGACATGGCCTTCAGCGTCAACAGGTCCTCATCAGCCTCCGAGTCCTCGCTGGGTAAGGACAGCCAGCCCTCAGCCCCAGGGAGTGTCACCCTCCTGCCAGGCCAACAGAAGGACTGGGAAGAGCACACAGTGCTGGAAAGGTTTTCGTGGCCTGGAGAAGGGCTGCACATTGGGTGTGTCGGCACCGGTGTGGCCAGCAGGACCAGGGCAGGGGCTGTCCCCGTGCTGGGCACTGCTGAGGCTGCGCCTGGGATCTTGTGTCCAGTTCTGGGCCACTCGTGACAAGAAATAAATTGAGGGGCTGGAGGGTGTCCAGGGAAGGGAACGGAGCTGGGGAGGGGCTGGAGCCCCAGGAGTGGCTGAGGGAGCTGAGGGGGCTCAGCCTGGAGCAAAGGAGGCTCAGGGGGGACCTTGTGGCTCTGCACAACTCCCTGCCAGGAGGGGACAGCCAGGGGGGTCAGGCTCTGCTCCCAGGGAACAGGGACAGGACAGGAGGAAACAGCATCTAATTGCACCAGGAGTGGTTTAATTTGAATATAAGGAATAATCTCTTTATGGAAAGTGTGGTCAGGTATCGAACAAGCTGCGCAGGGAAGTGGTGGAATCACCATCCTACAAGTGTTCAGAAAAATGTGTGGATGTGGCACTTGCCCCATGTGTAGAAAAGGAATAACAGGCTCTGCCCCGAGCTGTGACTGCTGCAGGTTGGAGTACCCTGGGATCCGTTTGGCCAAAGAACCAGGCAGTGACTAAGGACAGCCTCATAACTGAGTTAAGTGTGTTACACCGTGTCAGCTTTGCCCCATCCCGGTGACTAAACGACCTCATTCCCCCCTCCTCTTTTGCAGTGACCGCCCCCAGCTCCCCTTTGAGCCCCCCCATCTCTCCTGTCTTCTCCCCTCCGGAGCCATCGAGCAGCAAGAACGGGGAGTGCACCGTGTGCTTTGACAGCGAGGTGGACACGGTCATCTACACCTGCGGACACATGTGCCTCTGCAACACCTGTGGTCTTAAGCTGAAGAAGCAGCTCAACGCCTGCTGCCCAATCTGCCGACGGGTCATCAAAGATGTGATTAAAATCTACCGCCCTTAGCGCCCGCCAGGGGCTGCAGGAAGGGGGAACGCCGCTAGCAAACCACGCCTTTCCGTCCCTGCTTATGGGTTATCGTGCTGGTCAGTCGTTATCAAGTGGCTCGTTATCTGTGTTTCCTTATTTGACTGGTAGGGCACAATTCAGGGAGCAAAGCTGAGCACCGTGTGGGGCCCGCAGGCACGGCTGCGGTGCCGGCCAGGCCGATCCGGGCGATCGCCGGGACCCGAGCCAGCTGCAAATGAGAAATTTCCCGTGCAAAGGCTCTTTCTTCCCTCCTCCCGCCGCGGGGGAGGCTCGCCGTGGTGCGGGTCGGGATGGGGAGGTTGCCACTTGGGCAGTGCCAGGTGCCACTGGGCTTCCCGACCCTAAAACCCGACAGCTCTGGGCTGCTGCCAGGGGCTTGTGCTGTGGTGGAGCAAAACTGGGACGAGGCCCAGCGGGAGGGTTCAAAGTGGATGGAACTGCTCTGGAAATGTCATGTAAGGAGAACCAGCTCAGGCCAAACTGTGGCACAGCCAGGTTGTCACTTACTGGGGTTCCGTGCCCATGAACAGGCTCATGGGGACACGGAGGAGCTGGTCTGGGCTTAGGTAAAGCAGATTTTTCTTTCTGTGGCCATGGAGGCTGAGGCCCAGGGAGCTGCCCGGGGCTAGCAGTGAGGAGCATGAGCCCATGCAGAGCCCAGGCAGCCCCTGCAGTGATGGAGCTGCAGGGAGCTGTGAGGGGCAGCTCAGGCGCTGCCCTGCCACCTTCTGAAGCCATAAACTGCAGCCTGGGGACGACAGGGGTGTTTGGATGGGCACACTGCAATCCTGGCTTGGGACACTGCAGTAGGGGCTTTGTCACCTGCAGGCACACACCCCTGCACTTTGCTCTGCCCTCCTGGCAGGTGGCACAGCTGCCGTGTCACCCCGTCCTCACTGCCACCTGTGCTAGACCTGCCCCTGCAGCGGTGCCATGGCAGGGCTCAGCCTTCCTCCTGCCCCACCACGGGGATTTTTTGGAGGCTCTGGTGAGAAATTCATTTCTGACCCAGTCCCATCAGGCTCACCTTTATTTCTGGGGACTGTATATGCTGATTTTACCTGTTCTTCTCCAGCCTTGGCAGGTTTCCCAGCTCAGCTCCCAGCTGCCTGCACGCTGGGTCTCAGTGTAGATGAGACCTTGTTGAGAAAAACAGGGACTATCTCACTTGGCTTTACTTAGAAGGAAAGAAAAAGGCTCCGAGGCTGAGTTAGATGGTGGGAATGAAAAGGTAAATGGGTTTTGGGTGTAATGTCAGGTCCAGGCAGCACCTGACTGTGCAGCACTGGGGCCGGTGTGAGGAGCTCAGTATCCTCCTTCTGCTCCTCCAGCAGGAGCTGCCCTCCAGTCTCCATCCTTTGCCCATTGCACAGCCCCTATCCTGTCCTTCAGACTGAGCCTGGCCAGTTTCCAGCTGCTCTAGGCTCATAAAGAGGGGGAAAAAAAGATGGAAATGGGAGGATGAGAGGAGCTGTGTCACTGCAGCTTGGTGACCATGTGCCACCAAGTGCGTAAGAACAGCTTTTCAGAAAGGTGCAATTACCACATTTTAGTCTGGAAAAAGGAAAAATAGAATAATAACTCCTGTACATTTCAGGGCTTCTGGGCACAGAGGGAGCCTGAGGGATGTCTGGCTATTCCCTGTCTCCTCCAAGCCTGTGGGTGTGTGGTGCTGCTGCCCATGTGGTGGCTTGGCTGTGCCAGGAGAGCTGGGTTTGGGTACTGGCCGGTGCCAGCCCTGTGCCAGCCCTGTGCCACGCTGCCATCGGGGAGGGCACACCCAGGGAGCAGCTCACGTTCCTCCCGCAGCAGGCTGTGCTCACAGGGTGCCCAGGAACCTTTTGTTTTTTTCCTTGGAGAGCTGATGAACATTTTTATTGAGTGTATCAAGGGGAGGCTGCTGTGGAGCGAGACCTCTCAGCCATGGCCCTGCACGAGGGCCCAACAGCTTTGCAGAGCCCTTTTTGGAGACGTGGCTGATGCCACTGGCTGTGCCACCGCCCTCAGCAGAGCCACTGCACCTTTCACTCCCACCTTTCCCCGAGGAGGAGCCAGGGCACATTCCCTGCATCTGGAGCTTTCCTGGACCTCCCAGCTGTCCTCCACCCCAGGGACCACAGGCTTTGCATTCCCAGGGATCTCCCAGCCCCACGCTGGCAGATCAGGTGCAGCTGTGGGCAGTGGGCACAGCGGTGCCAGGGTGTGTCAGCACCTGCCTGGGCACTGCCAGCCATGGGAAGCCTTTCCATGGGGAGGAATCCAAGGAGAGCCATTGGAACCCCCAGCCTGGATCAGGCCTGGGCCATCCCCGGGGTTGCTGTCCCAGCTGCAGGGGTGCCCTTTGGCCACTGCTCACAGTGGCAGCAGCGGGGCAGAGCCCCTTTGCTCGGTGCCACCCCAGGGCCTCCATCAGCAGGGTGGGCGCAGCCTGGGTGGGGTTTTTTTGGTGTAGCTCTGTTTTGTATTTTTAAGCCAGCAAGGAGAAATGCTGAATCCACCCCAGGAGCTGTTCAGGACACCTTGCAGAGGCTGAATTTTTGCTGTAGCAGCCAAAACCAGTTTGCAAGAAGGGGCAGCACCCAGTGAGGCCAGCAAGGGAACCGAGTGGGATGGGAGAGCAGTGGACCTGTGGCCCTGCCTATCCAAGAGCAACGGGAATTTTCCAAAATAGGCCTCAAAAAAAAGTAAAATTAAAATATTTCCAGGAAAAGGTAGCCTCTTAACAGATTTCATTGTTAGTATTCGTATTGCTATTTTTTTTAAACAGTCCAATGATATATGATTTGTACAGAAGATCTGTTTGTGCCTTATAAGGGTGTCTGTGCACTTTTTATCCTTTTTAAAGCAACTTTTAAAAAAAAAAAAAAAAAAGAAAAAGATGGGGGGAGAAAACCAACACAGATCAATGGTAGTTTTATAGAATTTTGTGTTCACTGAGAATCCTGCTTTATATATAT
>VZSE01012287.1:0-72431 GCA_013398275.1 Promerops cafer
ATTATATATAATATTATATATTATAATAACCATATTATAAATACATATTTAACTCTCAAATATCTTCCAAGATTCAGAAAAAAAAAAAAAACACCACAATGTACACTGCAATTGTTTCCTAGTTCTGTAATGGTTTCCCAGTTCACGAAACAGTGAATGATCTTTTACTATTTGGAAAAAAAGGAAAAAGCTTGAAGTGATGCAAAAGTACTGATTTTGCCGCAGTTGTTTTCCATTACTTCAGATTTTTAAAAGGTGAAAACATTTAGTCAAGGCTAAATTTTAACATCCCTCTTAAGATTCACCACCACCACAGTAATTTAAAATGTACTTTTTTTAAATTATGATTTTTGTTCAGCTGGCCAAGCAAATCAGCTCCATAAGGATGTTGCTTTTCTGTAGAATATTTTGAACTGCTCAAGTGATGGAACTAGAGTTGTCTAAAAACAAAAGCTGGCAGAAGAAAGAACTTTTATAGTATTTGCCACTGAAGTCTTCACTATGCTGACTCTTTCAAAAAGTGACATATTCTGAAAAGTGACATATTCTGATCTCCTGACCAGTCTTTGAACTGTTTGACTTTTCTGTGCAAGGACTATGCTTCTCATGGAACAGCCAATAATGTACAGAAGAGAACATAAAGAAATCTATACTCTTGCACAAATCAACAGAAGCCAGTCTTCCTCTCACACACTAAATGTTAAACTCCAAGCATCACTGATCTGACCACTTTAAACAGCGATTTCAGAATCACAACTACAGAGTTCAGCAATTCCTAATGTAAAAAATAACTTAAAGGCACTTTGGGAGAAATTGAAACCTTCAGAAGATAGAGCAAGGATTCCCCCTAATGGAGAAAATGTAAACTTCCCACAGACTCCACATTTTGGCTTTATTTAAATCATCAGGGAATGTTAGTGATATTTTTAATGTATGTGGAGTAGCTGCAGTCTTACATTGTTAAGGGCTGCTGAAAATAGCCATTACTAAGCTTGAAGATAAGTGATTGCATTAAAAAAAAAAAATCAGGGAAAAAAGTAGCATGTTTTATTTGTCATAAAGCGAGAAAAATTAAAATATAACTAAAATTAAAATGTGACTGAATTAAGAATTGGCCATAGCAAAGCATTACACCTGCTCTCCTGGCCTTGTATTACTTATTATTACAGTCAGAGAACTTCTTAAAGACCCCCTGGACATAATTTTGATTTCCTAATGCTGCACTAAGGTGATCTCATACCCACAGCAGGGTCTGCCACGCAGCTTGGTCCCTTTGCTACCATCATTCTACTATCCCATAAGATGGTTCCAACTAGCAAACTAGAATCCACATAAGGTCTCCAGATTTTAAATTGCATATACTACCAAATATGAAAGTACTTATTTTTGTACTTAAGTTTCATATTCTATTTACTTGTGGCTGGTTTTTTAAACTCTTATTAATATTATTGAAAATTCAAAGCTGAACCACTCATTGCTTTGGGGTAAAAAAAACATTTTACACTTCATTTTGGAAAGCTATTTGCTAAGGTACTTATATAAAATATTTTGTAGATTTTACATGCAATTTTTTCACTGTGTAGACTAAACCTACAGAATAGGTATATAGCTTCTGTAGCTATACCTACAGAATAATTTGCTTTAGTAGTATCAGGTAATAATGTAACACTGTGTAAGGTCAATCCAGACCTTAGAAGGACTGCATCTGTTAAGGTTTTAAAACTAAAACCAGAAAAAAAGTTTTCCAGACTTACTTCCATAAATGAAACTGCAAATTTTTGATACCGTTCATCTTGTTCTTTCACCTAACACAATCACAGTATGAGATAATAAAAATATTTTTATGAATAAACAGAGAGTTCATCCAAAGACGAAAATACCCTTAATACTTCAGTCAATAACACATTCTTTGTTTTTTGTAGAAATTGTATGTATTAAACATAGCTACATTTCTTGTCATTTGTGTCTGTAGAGGAAAAAAAGGATGATTTAATTAAAAACAACTACCTGAGGGATTTTTTTTCCTACCTGCAAATGAGAAATATGATTGCTTTGAATAAAAGCATTAGGGCAATGGGAAGCTAGTTGATATGATGGCCACATGACACCCTGTTGGATTCATATATTCTTCCAAAGCATGCAAAAACAGTTAAAAAAGCTAAGCTTTAGTGATCTAAACTTAAAATCTATACCTTTAATATGCAATAACACTGCAAATAACAGGCTTACCCCTGAAAATATTGTGACTTATGGATGTGCCATTTTCTCCCTGGCCATTCTTTCTATTTTAAAATATAAAATAATTGTAAGCAAAATTGTCCAAGGTGATCACATACTTTGCAGGAAAAAGCTACTCAGGCTGTGTCTTTCCCAGAATGCTAAAGATGTTTCAAAGGAGTGCATGAAAACCAGGGGAATTATTCGGTCTGCATAACTATAGAAGGACCTGTTTAGTCAGAGGTGCTGTCTTTGGAGGCACAAATTTACTCACTTTATTCCCCAAGAGCTTGTCCTTGATACCAAACCTGGCTGGCAACAGCATCTATTGGACCCCCCACCAGTTCTTTATTAACTGCTTCTGAATAAAATTATATTTTGGGTTTGCTTCTTCCCAGTTCAGTTACAGGGATTGATGTAAACTGCAAAGCAAAACACATCCTCCACTCAGAAAAATCACAGCTAAGATGATAATCTGACGGATTTCACAGATTTATATTTCACATATGAAACTAAAATAGTGCTTGCAGGCAGGTATGCGGAAGTGTACAAATACAGCTCCAGGGAAAAGAGAAGTTGATATGTGATAGACTGATTTTAAAATCTTTAAGTCAGACACATATGTAATGTAAAGAATATTTACATTTGGATTCTGATTCATGGCATGAGACCAGTTATATGCTATTTTTGTCACTTCTATTTTTTTTTTATGGAAGGAACTTCATCCTCTGCTCTTTTCTCTCACCACTTTCTTACAGAAAGTAAGAATTTGCAAAGCTTTATGTTGAGAAATCTACAAGATCATCAGAAAAAAAAATCCTGTAGTCCATAAAATTTCTCAGTAGCAGAGCAGGTGGAAGAAAAATAATTTATTTTTATCTTTGCTAGCTTATGATTCTTGCATTGATTTACAGTTAAAGATTTTTCTGAAAAAAACCTAACTTTTTGAAGGCACAAATGAGAAATGATAGTAAATATCTATGGAAATAAAAACCAGTATTAAAGACATAGAGGAAAAATCAGAGGAAAATCAAAGCAATTATTATGCTGTGTTGTTTTGCCCTGACATAAAAAAAAATCGCTTAATAAATGTAGTGGAGAAGATCATAGCATTCACATTTGCATTCTCATTAAGCCTTGTTATTTTGCAGATTGAAAAAAAAAGGTTGAAAGATTAGAATATTGGAAAGTCAGCTTTCTCTGTAGACATGAATTCATCATCCAGCATGATGCTATGGATTATTATTCAATTGGATGATTTCAAGGCTAAAGTGAATATTGGTGTTCATTATTACATCCTGCATAATTTTGTTCTGAGGAACTAATTTGCCTGAAATTGAGTCATTTAATTTGAGGCTAAACAAAAGTGGTGGGACCCCTCCTTTGGCTTTTGGAGTGCATGTTCATGTCACAAGATTGCAGAAACATCCCACCCGGTGTGGTGGGACAGCCAGGGAAATGCTGCGTGCCTCAATAGCAGTTGATGCTCAAATTCATTTATCAGTGGGGTCTCCAGTGTTGGTCCTTTTCTGCTGACTTCACCTCTTAGTCTTTGAGGTGCCTTTTAATCCTTTCAGACCACCGTGATCTACGGCCTTCTCACTCTGTCCAGGCTGACTGTTCACTGCTCCTGGTGAGTCAGTTCCAAAGCTGACCCAGAGATAACTGCTCACTTTGTGATTGCTCTGCAGCTGTCTTAACTGCAATGTTGTCACATTATTTACCTTATGGCCTGCTAAACGTTAAATCAGCAATTTGCTAAATATGCTTATGCTAAATCCATATAACCATAGGGCAGTAATCAAATAGTTGATTTAGCAATTCAGCTAGTCTGTCTTGCCATTAGAAATGCTAAATATATCTGTGCAAGGTTGGCAATTCATCTCAGCTCGAGTCCCCTTCCCTTTGCCTTGGTCCATGACCTCTTCCTGCTTCCAGATCTTTTCCCATACAAATGCAGAGCTTTGCAGATATAAAGAACCTGAATATGTAGCTATCTGAACATAGTGCAAGTTTGAAGTGCCTTCTTATTTTGAGGGTTTTTTACCCAAATAATAATTTATAAAAATGCAAACATAGGAGCCAAAACAAACTGCTGAAGGCAATCAGATTTCTGTTGGACTGAAACATTTATAATTTTCACACCCATGATTATATACAAGACCACATGATACATGTAAATGCAGTCATTTTAATTCTCCTGAATACAAGCACAAAAGAAATGTGAAGCAGGGAGAAAGAGCAGGAGCATTGGCAGTAAGATGTGCAGAAAGAACAGCAACAAAAGCAACAGAGAAGGAGAAGAAAATGGGATGAGAAGGGATTTTGATTTCTCAGGGTGAGCGTGCAGATAAGGTTCCTAAGAGGCCACTTAGGAGTATGTCTGAGAAAAATTGTAGCATGACCATTGAAGGTTTAACCCACAAATAATCACCAAGTAATTCTCCATAGTTCATTGTGGGGATGAGGGCAGGATGGAAGGGGAAGAGTCAAATTCAGATTAGTACAGAACTGTTTTGTCTGGAATTGAGTCAGTGAGAAGACAAGAACTGTTACAAATTATTTTGGCTATCACCATAATACTGTTTTCATGATTAGGATTATTTTATGATATTTCCAGAATCCCATCTGAATTTTAGCTTTCTAGTAAGCCTGCATTTCTTTTCTTGTAGGAAAATGGAATTCAAAGATGCAAATTGTGCAAGATCAAAATAGTCAAAATATGCTTGCTTCCTATTAATTAATATAATTATAATTATTATATTTAATAATAACTTAATTGTTATGCAAGTCAATTTCTCAAGATGTTTTCATATATCAGATAGCACTACAAACTACCAGATCTGAGAAGTTACTCCTATATAAAAGCACAACAAATACTGTGATGGTATGGTTTGTTAGTAGTGCATGAAACCTTATTCCTTCTTTTCCACTCTGAAAATAAAGTGTCTGTATGGGAAGTCCTGAGCAAGGAGTCTGCTGGGCATATCTAGGAGTGTTTAGACAGCAGGATGCTGTTTCAGGGTGCCTTGTATGGGAGAAGGCCATGACAGGACCAGCGCTGGTCTCACCTTCTCCAGACAGCTCTGAAGCAGGTGGAAACCACTCATTGTCCACCAAAACTTACACCAGTTGAGGAGCACATGGTGCCTTTGCTCAAACACACTAATGAAAGCAACATCCACAAGGGACAGGAGACATGTAAGAGTAGGAGGAGAGGACACGTATAAGATAAATGAGGAAAATGCCTTAGAGAACTGTGAGGGTGAAAACAGAGGAAGAGAAACAAGAGAGACAGGTGGAAGACATTTTGAGGGATGCACCTGGAGACATGCTCTTGGAAGGAGCTGCTCCATGCAAGAGGAAGTCTGAGAAAGCAAAGCCCATGGGCAATACACACCGGAGCAGAGGCAGCCCCAGGGACTGCTGCACAGAGGCAACTCTTGCAAGAGCAGATAAAAATTTTTAAGAAGCTGTGGAGGAAAACAAGAAGCAAGGAGTAGCAGAAAAGAATTCTTACACACTGACTTCAGCCTCCTGAACTGTCTCTCCCCTCACCAAAGAGATTGGGACACACTGAGTGTTACATGCTGCAAAAACGAGCAGAGTTGAGGCTGTGAGGGTAAGGGAGAGGAGTCTGAAGTTGAATCTGGAAAAGGAGAAGGAAATTTGGTAACTTAAGAGTTTATATACACTTTTCTTTCTTCAGTACCCAACTCACTAATTAAATTTTACATTAATTAGCAATAACTAAAAACAGTGAAAGCTCCCAAGTCAAGACTGGGTTTGCCTGCAACAAGACATCAAGAAATTGTTGTTGGGAACATCTGATCTTCAGAAAAGAGGTACAATGTTATGAATACGGAGAAATTCTGATAATTTAGCTGGTTCCCTCTTTATGAAGGAGATCTTCCTTCCAGAATAGCTGCATCAGCTGCTTTTCTTGAACAATTCCATCTGTGTTTTTCCATCTGTATGTGTTTTTCCTCCTGTTCCCTTTGGTCTCAGGTTCTACTGTGGCACTTGAACTTCAGAAGGTTTATGTCCCCAACACTATCAGTTGCTTAAAGCTCCACCTGCCTTTACATTCTCTGTGGAGTATATTATTGATATATCAGCTGCAGCAACCAGCCTACTAGGTTGTACTCAGCTAATGAAAATGATTTATTATTTATCTTCTTTTATGAACTCTTTTCATCTTTAGTAAAATTCTCTAAAACTTGTTATGCATTTCAAGAGCTGCCTTTTGTACCTCTTGAAAGACAAAGCACAGAGACAAAAAGACATTACAGCCAAATATCATTTTACTATTCATTTTGGTATAAAGGCAGAATTGATTTGGCATGTTTGTTATTGCATGAGTAAACCTACAATTTAAATTCCAACGAAATATATCCATCATCTCCCTCTACGAAATGCTAGTTCCGAGAATACCTGTCATATCTTCCAATGCAGAAAAAAAAGCTGACACATGGAAAAAGAATTTAAACATAACACCAGTAAAGGAGCTTTGGGTGTCTCACTCCAATGCTCAGTTCTCAGTCCCTTTCTGGAACTGAAACTTTTCCACACTTTCTTGCAGCAGCCTATTTTCTGGTTGTACTTTCTAAGCTGTTGTACCCATTGTACTCCCCAGTGTAATCACTAGTAATGCCTGCCTAGTAAAATGTTCTTTGCTCTATGAAACTGCAGTCTGCTCCTTGCTGAGTGAGTATCAACTGAATTCAGCTGGAGCTAAGTGTCAGCCACTCCAGTATTCATGAACACTAAGCAAAAACTGGGTGCTTATTGGCAGTCATATTTCCAGATGTTTGATAAAGCATGTCATTACATCACTTGTGTAACTCCCCACATTCCTCAGATTGTAAATGTATTAATTATTAAAAAAAACAAAACAAACAAGAAAACACCCACACACAAAAACACCCAAAACCAACAAAAAAAACAACCCCAACCAAAAAAAAAAACAAAAAAAACAAACACACCACCAACAGACCCTAAGGGTGGGAAAAAACTGATGAGACTGGCAAAGCAGTGACATATTTGCTTTATGTTTTGTGCCCCTTTTGAAAACAAGCATTCTGTTTGTGTTTTGGACTCCTTTTGGAAACAAGCACTCTGTTTCATCTGGTGATGTGTATTTCAGGCAGCAGAGGGAGTCTTTTATTCAATGGAACCAAATTCACTTCCCCTCATTTACTCTCAAGCCTGATATTTGGGGGATAATTGATTTAAAGGTCAAGGCCAGCAAACCAAAAAAAGATTATCCAGCAGAATGTTTGCTCTTTCTTCTTATTCAGGAGGGATGGAGAACTAAGATCTTTTGCCATCTAATTGTCAGTAATGTTTTCTTCCAAAAAGAAGAAAAATGTTAATCCATGCTTATCTTTCCTCATCTCAGCATTGGTTTGCAAAGGCCTTGAATGTTTTCAACAGGAGGTAGTAAAGATTTGGCTGCAGAAGACAGGATTTCTTTTTTTTTTCCAGGACATGAAACAGCAAGTCTTGCAAATAATGGCTATTTACCCCCAACTCTTTGCACTGTTGCCTCCATCTATGTACTGTTGCCATTAGTATTGAGAGAGCCATTGTTCATTGTAAGAAAATATAAAAGAGCATCATTATAAGTTCAGATTTCTACAGTGGCTTTCTGGATGGGTTTTGATCAATGCAGAAGGACTGCCTGAAAAGAGAAACACTCTCCAAGAGAGTGTATTACACAGAAAGAGAATGCCCTGACACTGAAAGGAACCAGGGGAAAAAACCATACCTACCACTAGGCTAGACAAAGGGCACAGGTCGAGGCCTTTTCTTTGAAAACACTGATTAATGTGAGGTCCTGTTACCTGCTATAATCATCGTTTTGTTCTGAGTGAAAGCTTTCCTACATTCCTAATTTGTCTAAGGGATGGTAAAAGAGAAAAAACTGTCTACCTCAGTCCAAGGATGAGACAGTTTCATTTTGCCTTCAGTTCAAAGTGATGGATACAAAGGATGCAGGTTGTCGGACAAATGTTAACCGAGTGATTCCTGCAACAAGCAGCCCCTCTGGCTCAAATCACTCAATTATTTAATATTTAGCTTGATAAGAGAGGCATTTAGGTTTTTTCTAAATAAAATTTTACTGTGGCAGAGTTAGCAAGAACAGTTACATTCTGTAAGAGAAAAATCTCCATTTATATGCACAGGTGTAGTCGCATATTAAGGAGAAGCTAGATGTTTGCACAAATTAAGTCTCTGCACTTGATTTTTCACTGTGAAATATAAAACATGCTTGCAATCCTTGCTTTCTTAATATTAGGAAACTAGGTGTGCAGGGGTTGTGATGCTGTTGTCATGAAAGTCCATTTCGACTTGATTAAAAAGGAATTTACAGATATTTGAGGCAGGAGGGGAGCTCAACACCTTTGCTAGTGATAGAATAGCAAAAAAGAACCCAGGACAGACTTCTAGGACTCAGGTGCCTAAACTAATATAGAATGAATACACGTTAAGAGCCACAGGATACAGAAAGTAGAACACAACAAAAGACTCCATTAGTTGCAGTTGTGGACAGAGTAAAGTCAGTACTCAGATTTTTTCTGCCTCAATAGCAAAGAGGAACAGTTTAGCTACTTTATACAAGGAGTCACTGACACTAGAGATGTGTCCTACCTAGCATGGGAAACTTTGGGGCTATCACCACACAAAATATAATTACTTTCTCCATTATAAGCAAATATTTTGCCCAAAAGTTTAAAGAGATTCAATAAAGGTATGACATCCCATGCCACTCAACATCCTACTTTCTTCAAACTCCACTCAAAAATGGGAGCCTTCCTTATATCTATTCTATCAGAATATTCTGTCATTCAACTGAATGCTGGAATTTGGAGATGTCACAGAGTAAGTGACTTGTGTGCTGCTCTGAAGCATGGAAGTTATATTAATCACAAAGCATGTACAATATCTGCCACCTGATACAAGCATACAACAAAACAACTAGTTTTCTAAGAAGTTTAACACTACGGGAAGAGTCAAGAAGGAATACTCTCTTGGATATAGTTCACAGGCTGTGAGACCATAAATCCCTGAAACAGCTATTTCCAGGGCTAAAGAGTAAGTGTGAAAGTCCCTTCACAAATACATGAAAGATGACAGCAACAGAAACTTTCAGCTCTGCTGTTACTTCTAGCAAAAGCCATGAACATTGTTATGAACTGGAAAGGAATATAACACTTTGACTGTGAACAAGCAAGCCAGGCAGAATTCAAGAGTTAGGGGACTTGAAACAAGTAAACAGAATCCAGCTTGTTTTGGCTTTTAGAGTCAACTTCACCTGCACTCCTTAAGCAAGTGTTTTCTAGCCATTCTGCACTTCTGATGGTAAGCACTACTAATCAAACAATAAACAAGCTCTTTAATTAAGAGTAGTGGTTAAATTACAAAACTCAGCAATCCCAGTACAAAGTACAATGCACTTTGTATACTAAAGAAAATCCTTGCTCACCTAACATCTCAAGCTCCTGATCAAAGTGAGATAACTCACTATTTTTTGATCTGATAAATCAGGTGAAGTATTGCTGATGCTTTATAGAATACTTCAACTTTTATCAATGGCCCTTTTAACCTAACTTCTAGGGTGTGGGCAGCCATTCCTGAGTATGAAATAAACTTTTAAAACAAAATGGGATTTAAAAACCATAAAGCATTTTCTTTTACAACTCAATGTTTGGCCACCATTTGATGCTTTGCACATTCCCCAAATAATTCATGGCAAACAGTGACATGTAACAAAGATTAAATAACATTTGTCATTTTACCTTCCTTAAAAAAATTGAGAAAACGCCCCTGTGCAGGTTGTTTACTTTTGTAAAACTTCAACTGTATCAGTTAAAGCCAACCAATCATGATAATATAACAATGCTTTTCTCTTTCCCCCCCTCTCCACACATACATATATATATTTAAAGTCAATTATGTATCTTTCTCATACTTAAAGCTCTATGTTTCTTACACAGGTGACACTTTTTTCAGATACTCTGTCACCTGTGAGCTTTATCACAGATACTGCACTTGCATGGAAGTGCCTCTTATGCCATGCAAATCTCTCTAGTCATCTCGATGAAAATTCACACACGTTTTGCCTGCTTAGAAGACCAGAGAAATCACTTGGATCATCCACAACACACACTTGGTAACATTTATCAGCTACAGGCAGTACCAGAAAACTATGCAAGAGAGCTAAATAAGCCAGTTTATATGCAACAAAGTAGCATTGAACCAGGAAAGTATCCCATTCTTGCTGACTATGAAATAGAGACAAATGAAAAATGAGACCAAGGAAGTGAAATAGATTTCTACTCTGTACTGAACAAGGTAAAAGTCCTGATACAAGTTACCTCACATTGCCAGTAGGAAATGTAGATTTTGGGTTGTCTTTTTCTGCATTTCACATTATAACCTCATGTCACATTATAACCTCATGTCAGAATATTGCAATTCAAACACTCTCAAAAACCAATTATGTGCTTAGACAGGGCTGCACTATGCTAGAAAAAGATTGTGTGTACAAACTAACATTACTGACACAACATAGAAAACATGAAACTTTATTTAATGCATTCTGCAAGTTATATATTTTGTTTGTTGATTTTAAGTTTGTACATGACTTGTTATTTTATCAATGAAAATATTTTCTGGTAAGACCATGTGCTACCTTTAGGTAAACCAATTCAATTTACTGATTCACATTAATCTGCTGTGAGGTGTACCATAGGAAAACAGATATAAATCCATGACATAGTAGGTCTGTTGTATCCTTGACTAGCCCTGATGCAAGACATTTCCTCATGATGTGTAGACAGCTCCGGACTTTTAAGGGGAAGACACCCTTCAACAAGGCCAGATCGAGTCACAAGAATGTGACTACAGCTATCTGAAAACCTAAATGCCATTTGCTATCCTTTCATTTTCACTGAAGCTTTGAAGTAAATACGAAAAGAGCCAGAACTGAGCAAATTACCTGAGGACTGAAACATTTTTGACATAAGTCTCAAATGCAGTTCAAGCCTTTTATACTTGTTCTTCGTTGTTCTGGTTTTGTTTCATCTCAGAATGTGAGTGATGGCAGTGATGATGGAAAGATTGGACAGCTGGCCTCTATTCCCTATGTTGGATACAGATAGAAACAATGTGAGATGCCCTCTTTCAGGAGCCTCAGAGCCTGTGCAGCAGAAGCATTTAACTATTTCTTTCTGAAGGAATTGTGCAACAGGAAGGATCCATTTCACATCCACTACTTCAGCAGGTTCTGTATGCTAAAAGATGTCCTCTCTAAGTGAAAAGTCTGTAATTTCAAACCCAATTGCAAGTAATGTGCCGAATTTGCTGTGCCAACATGAAAAATTCTCAAATCCCCTTACTGCCATAAGTCTCAGTAAGAAGTTGCTCAGCAATATCTGCTTTGATCCATTCACAAAATATGGGAAGATGTTTGTACTTAAAAAATTATGCACTAAGTCTAGGACAATGGCATTTGCAATGAAATTTGACTTAGAAGTCAAATAATTACTTTTTCCAAGTATCATCCTTTAGAAAACAGTTTTTAATGAATTCTGTCTCTCTCTATCCAAATGATAGTTGCCCTTATTAAACTAATTTACCAGTCTGTGTTTTGCTTCTATTATCACCAACCATATGTCTTGTGGCATAAGAATAAGGACTCTATCACAATACAAAATTATGGAACCAAGACTGGACTCTCATATTTTCTGCCTCAGCATCTTTAAAATACGTAGAGTAAGGTAACTGGTCTAAGAAACCAATTTATATTTCCCCATTGCATCACTTACAGGTTGAAGCAAGAAAGAGAGCCTACCCACACTCCTGCTGGCACAGGCAAAATAGGGCAATACACTGAAAATTTATGATAATTTTTTTTAAAACTTTGACTCATATTTAAACCACCACAGTTTAGGGCTTTTAACATCACCTATAAAATGTGAGCAAATATGTAACAGTTGATGGGTAGGGGTGTGTTTTTTCAACACTCTTACTTATTAATTATGCATCTTTCTGGAATAATAAGGTACAATTATTAGATACATTATTGTACACCATGCTAGATGTAGCAAGAGTGGAGCTGCTCCACAAGACAAGGCTACTGAAGGAAGCAGGACAGTGCCCTCACTGTCAGGAAACAGTCCCAGGACCTGAGCAGGACATGGGTTGTAACTATCAAATGCAGGTAAGGCCTGAGATTAGACCAGAAAAACCATTCAGCATCAGCAGGGGCAAGGGAAGAGAAGACACAGATCTGCCCATGGCTCAGGCAAGGGCTGAAGCCCAAGCCCATAGTCCATGGGTTCAGGTAGGCAATGCAGTTGAGGTCTGTCCCCCCAAAACATCAATGATTATCAATTTGAGCACCGTTTGCACTAATACTTAATAACTCATAAAAGGCCAACATATTTCATAGGTGAAAATAAGACAGGTAAGAGAGATGTTAAGTATTGTTAAAGAACAGAAAAAAACCCCAGCAAAATCATCTCCTCCTTGTCTTATTCAAGTAATACTGGATAATAAGAATTCTCAAAAAAAAAAAAACATGCAGGAACTATTCAGATAGTAATGTTAGTAAGTTATTGTGACACCTTTCTCTCCTGCTTCCCATTTTTAATGTGGCTTCCGAAACCAAAAAGGCAGGTGGATTATATGCAGCCTCGGTGTGCAAGCAAACAACATCCAGAGCATAAGAACAGATATTATATAAGACAGTACTGATAGACAGAAACTTAAAAAGAAACAGGATAAAAATCATGACTACACACAAAGGCCTCTTGAACAGTTGGCATCTAAGAGTCAGACTCAAACTTTGATAAAGAATGCAATCCAAATTCCTTCATTTCACTGTGATGCCAACACCTACCGTGGCAGGCTTTCAGAGATTGTGATCAGTTCTTTTATTCTTGCAGCAGATTAATCTTACTTCAGAAAAGGTGCAACATTTGGGGTTTTTTTAAAATCTATGTCGACTATTTAATACTTACATTCTATTGACAAAACATCAGTAACTTCATGTGGGGAGAATCTATGTGCATAATGCTCTTATTCCTTTTGAAATATCACATCTGTGAGTTCTTAGACACCTGTATACTAGTAATAATACACAACAAGGCTACATTAATTAAAAAAAATAAAAAAGCTCCAAAGCTGCCCCAAGGAATGTACAGTCTCTATACAAATGTAGGGACAGCAAATGGGTAAAATACCAGATTAGAGGACCACACTGCCCCAGGAAATGAAGGAACTTTATCACTTGAAGAAGCAGAATAAGAGATATAAAGGCAGAAGGGGTAGTATACTGCTTGTGCCAGATTCCCTGTGATATCCAACTTGAATTTTATTTTACTAGTGTTAATAATAATAGCTACATGATAGCCTCTTCATAGTCTGTTGCTTCTAACTGGGTTTGCCACTGC
The DNA here is from genome assembly GCA_013398275.1 of Promerops cafer. Lineage (NCBI taxonomy): Eukaryota > Metazoa > Chordata > Aves > Passeriformes > Nectariniidae > Promerops > Promerops cafer. Next base: position 13,680 of record VZSE01012287.1, read on the forward strand.
AAAATATTAAAGCAGACTTTTCTATTATTAATTTTTATAATGTTTGCATTTATAACTTCATAATGTGTCAGAGAGCTTTACCAAATTAAGTTCAGCTTACCTGTAATATCTGAAGAATACACATGATAAATCATAGATTCAGAGGATGATGTGGGTCAGAGGGTCCATTTAAAGGTCATTTAGTCCAACCCCCCTGCAACGACCAAGGACATTTTCCACTAGATCAGGTTGTTCCGAACCTCATCCAAGTTGACCCTGAATCTTTGCAAGAATGCAACACCTCTGGGCAACCTGTTCCACAGCTTCACCACTCTCATTATACAAATCTTCTTCCTTATGTCTAGTCTTATCATCCCTCTTTTAGTTTGAAATGATCACCCATTGTCCTATTGCAACAGGCCATGCTAAAATCACTTCTTATAAGCTCCTTGAAGTACTAAAAGGCCACAATCAAGTCTCCCCAAAGCCCACTCTGCTCCAGAGGTGCTCCAGCCCTTTGATCACCTTCATGGCCCTCCTCTGGACCCACACAAACAGGACTCCAGAGCCAGACACAGTATTGCAGAGCAGAGAGGGAGACTCCCCTCCCAGCCTGCTGGCCATGCTTTGGATGCAGCCCAAGGCTGGCTCCCGAGGCCGTGAGCGCACACAACCAGCTCGCACACAACCAGCTTTTCATCCACCAGAACCCCAAGAGCTTCTCCACAGAGCTCCTCAAAATACTAATTTCCTGAGTGCTCTAGAGTGGAAATTGGAACCCAGATTTCCTAATTTTTGATCCTGGGATCTCAGTTCAAAAGTAGGCAATTCTGAACACGCAGGATTTGGAAAAAGGAATAGAAAAAATAATGTAACATCTGTTTGAAATTTGGACTGAGATCATTTTTCAGCAGACAATATTAGATGCTCTTTTCTCCATTCTACTCATAAAGAGCCATGGCTAGATAACACAATTTAGTTACTTACATGCCAAGAAAAGGCCTTTAGATTATAATTTTTCATATTTTCTATAGCAAACTGTGTCATATCTTCTAGAGAACTGTGAATGTCCTAATTTACTAGACATTGCAACTCCTATTTATGTTAAAGTCTCATCGTGAGAGAAGAGCAATAGATATGTGCTGGATCAAATTGCCCAGAGCAAAATGGACTTTCAAATATTGCATGGAAAAATAATCACACAAAAGCCCTTTCTAGAGGTGTAGGAGTCTCAACAACTGGGGGCCAGTTTTCGAAAATAAGTTACCCCTCAAAATTAGGTAAGTAGATTTTTCTTTATGAGAAGCCATACAGGACAGAGAAAAAAGAAAAGGAAGGAAATGAAAGTATGGAGACTTACTGATAACATGTTGTGGGAAACAGAAATACTTCACTGATTTCAGAAAGGCAGGTGGCCAGACATTCAGATGAAGACTTGCCTAAGTCTGCTTTTTTAACTCAAGAACATTGCTTCATCATGTCCTGGTTTTGGCAGGGATTGAGTTAATTTTCTTTCTGGTATCTGGAAAAGGGCTGTGTTTTGGGTTTAGGATGAGGTAAATACTGATAACACATTGATGTTTCAGTTGTTGCCAAGTAGTGCTTATGCAAGTTCAGGACTTTTAAGTGTCTCGTGCTCTGAGGAGGTGCCCAAGAAGCCATAACATAGCCAGGACAGGTGCCCAAGTTGCCCAAAGGGGTATTCCAAAGAGCAGAACAGAATGGGCAGTGATTCCCATATGAGGGATATTTTTTACTGCTCAGGATGGAGAGAAGATAAATAACTTAAAAGGGCATAAACACAGAATTCACTCTTTCCTTCGCCTCCTCCGATGGTTCTGTGTCTTCCTTCAAATCCAAACACATCTACCAGAGGCAGAAACCACCAGGAACAAGTGATTGCTCACATCTTTGCCACATCTCCTCTGTGACAATGGCTAGGCCCAGAAGAAAGTTACATGGAGAACATAACCCAGGCAGAAAGAGAAGAAAAAATACCTATGTGCTATAGCAGCTTAGGGCATAGACCTAGGACTTTCATAAGAAACCTACAAGGAAAGCTAAACACTGCGTAGCAGCTCCTTTTCATCAATAAAACAAAGCAGTTAATTTATGCCATGAATTCTAGCTGAATTTTGAATTACTGAATTGGCAGCACAGTTGGTTCACTAATTCCTGGCAAGCCACTTATTTAATATACTTAGATAGCAGGATAAAGAAAAGAACAGGCTTATCATTCAGCTTATACAAAAATGGAGCAAAGTCAGCTCCAAAACAGTTTTCTACATTGGATAGTCTTAAATCTGTTATTTTAAAACCAGCATGTTTTAAGTTCAAATGCATTTTTAAAGAGATCATATGTGGAATATAAAAATTAATGAAGAATGCTATCTTATGAATTGTGGATCTATTCTAGACAGTTATAACTGCTCTTAGTCCAGAGACATTTTGTGTGAAATAAAATATTTCACTTAGAGATGACCTATTCTTAAAGGCTTTTAACAATAGACAGCTCTATAATATTAAATCCAGATACTTTTCTATCCATTTTTCATGCCACATGAACACTGAAAATAGCTGTTAACAGTCATCTTGGGCTAATTTATATTTCTTCTGGTTTTAACATCTACATTTCTTTCAGCTAACATTTTAGCAGAGACTAATCACTGACAACTCTGTAGTTTCTTTCGCTTTCTGTTCAAAATTTCTGGCAATAAACTAAACCTCTGCTTCTTTTTTCTTGCTTCATTATTGTGCACAAGTCCTCATGCCCTCCAGCATTAAGTTATCTTAGCTGCCTGCTTTTGATAACTTGATTTCACTTTCTAAATTTATTTTTTGCCATACCAGATTATTCCTAACATTCAGTGTTGCTTATTGTGATACGTCTAGTAACAAAAAATTTAGCTAAAACAGATTGAGAATTGCTATATTCCTTACCTAATATTACTGACCTTTTAATTTTTCATATTATCAAAATGTTTACTGACGGCTTGCTGTAGAGGAATATAGAAAATACAGGTTGATCTACATTCACTCTTAAGTAGCACTTAACATTTCTTATGGAAGTTGTACTATATAAATCAGAATTGCATTTTATCAGTTAAGGCTCATCTGTTTCATACTTTCCATGATACATACTGTCAGGTATTCATCAAGTGCTAAAGACGGCCAAAATGGCTAATCATAACTGCTAGCACAGACAAAAAAAATTAAGCAGATAATTTGTTGTGACCAGAGGGAAGAGTTCATAGTTTTCTTCCAAATTCTCCATGCATTCTCTTTTTTCTGGCCATGCCATAACCACTTTTATTTTATAGTCTGCCAGACCATTAAAGCTAAAATGCTGAAGTTGGTAGTATGATAAAGTTGAATTGCCACCTATAATCTTTTACTCAATTACTTGAAAGATGATGTTTACAAAATAGATTTACACTTGATAAATTATATATTTTAGAGTGTGTGCCATAAAACAGATGGGTCTGACTGGCACAGTTACAATTAGTGACAGTGAAGCATATGGTAAATCACTTAAACAGTGGCAACTCAAAACAGTCAATTCAATTAACCAGGGCCCTGTTAAACCTTTTCAGACTCAAATTAGTGTTGCTAGCATTGCCATTAGCATTTGTAGCTAAATGCCAGATCTGCTGTTACATTTTCATGCCCTTGAAAGTATGGCCAAAGCTCTGAATAGAAATTTAAATATTCAAGGATTTGCTCAGTTAATAGCTCTAATTTGATAAGCATTTCTCCTTCCAAGCTCTATCCTGAACTTAGCTCCAGCTGTAAATTCCTGTTAAACTGATTCTACGTGTTTAAAACACAGGCTTGGAAATCACCCTTGTTTTAATGGCTATCCTTTATTTGACACCTGATTTTTACTGAATAAGGATTTGCTTCGAATAGCTCTGCATTTATCAAGCAGAGCCTTGCAAATACTGATGCTGTTGCTCCCCGCTCAGCTTTGGCAGCCTTGTCTCCCTGTGGCTGGAGGGTGCAGAGCACCTCCTGCCATGTCCCTGGGTGCATACTCCTGCTGCTCTCCTGGTGACATTACACAACCAGGCAACACCTGTCAGGTCACCTCACTGAGTCAGATGAGAATTAACCTGGCAACAACAATAACAAAACAGGTTTCAGACATCCTCTAACTGCAGGAGGCTGTGACGGGCACGTGCAGCGTAAAGTAGGCAGACTGCCATGTGCCAGCTGAATCCTTACCTCAATAGATAAAAGCATGTGTACAATTTTAACATCAGCACTGACTGAAGTGCTGACCTCTGAAATTAAGTTCCATCCCATCATTTTACACCTTTGTCCTATTGCTTATTGAAACACACTTAGTAACCATTGTTAAAATTTACTTGGATCATAGCTATTAAAAATTAACAATAGATTTCCTCAAAAGTGCAGTCTGAATTGATAACTTAAAACATTCAAAAACCGTTCTGCTTATATTTGAAAAATATAGAAATAAATCAAAAATATGAGACATTTGAGGATTCTTAAAGATAAAAATCCAGTTGACTTCATTAACACGCATCATCGTAATTTTGTCAGGATTTCAGTCATGCAGACAAATAAATAAAAAATATTCTTAATATATTATTTCATTACAACTGACCTCATTCTCTTTTCCTTAATGCACACTGCCATTGCTGCTGGCTTTATACATATTTGAAACAAGTAGATCATCTACTGACATCTCCCTTTGGCTTTCACACTTCATAGAAAAGTAAGGTACCAGCTCTCATCCTTCATGTAACACTCCAACTCAAAATTTAGACTACTCTAACAGTTTGATTCCCCTCTGAAGCAGTGGAATTACTGTTCATTAGGTTTTACAGGTGGAAAAGCCAAAGTCTCTGATTCTGTTGCCCTTGTCTTGATATGTAGGGTGTAGAAGCTGCTACAATGGCATCTGGGATTACCTGTTCAATAAAGAGCACAATGTAATAGGCACAAGGCTGAAAGGGTTCAAATTGTCAATAGAAGATAACTAGAATATTTATCAGTATCAGAATTATTGAGAATTTTTTTGGTGTTATAGTTCCCTTTGCTTCAGTACAAGAGATAAAGTCCAGGACAAGAATCTGGGGCAGAGAACAGCTGCTTCCTGTGCAAACAGAACAAAACCATACAAAACTCAAGATATGCATACTCTCTAAAGGTATTTAAATATCATCAAAAATATATTTAGACAGACATAAAAAAAAATGTGCTATCTATCTTAGAAGAGCTTTTAATTACTGTAGGAGTCCACAACATGAAAAAAGCAACAATATCATTTCACCACAGGAGAGTATCATTTTGCCACCACACTCGAGGAATTGTGGCTCACATGAGGAATAATACAAATTCATCCATTAATTGAATAAATATTCTCATCTCAGAAGAATTTCAAATATAACCTGGAAGGTCTTTGTGCTTTTCAAAATTCTAGCTGCACTTCTGAAGAAAAATAAGCAAAAGCATAAAAAGTACTGCTTCATATTGCAGGGTGAGTGTTATATTGAAAACTGAATTCCCTCTTAATAAAATAAAATTAATTTAACTGTAGGTTCAAATACACAAAAGAAATTATGTACACCTTAGAGCTTTAGTTCAAATATTGTTTATCTGAACATAAAATAGCAGAAAAAATTCAGGAAATTAGTCTAGCATCAGAAAACCAGTCCTATTGGGAAAGTTGGAAACTAAGGCCTACAAACCAAAGCTTTTTTAAGTCTGCCTCAAAAAGCAAAAAGAATAATAAACATTAGCCTCGTAAAAGCAGATGCACATTCACTGCATATACAACGAGTATTACAAAAAACATTTGAAATATGTGAACTGCTTCATTCATCTTCTGTGATTACTCTGAAACCTATCTGAAGTACTCTAAAGATACTGTCTTTAGATGGAACTGATACCTTATACAAAACTTAATATCATTAACTCTCCTTTAAGGGAGGTGTCCTGAACTCAAAAATCATTAAATATTATCTTAACAGAAATACCAGTGTAATTTATTTTTAAATCCTAAGTGAGTCCGAAATCACCTTTTTCCCTCCTCCCCTTTTCCCCGCCTTTTGCCTCCAGCCGAACTTTCAAAGTCTTAACTTGACTTTTTTCGTCAAATAAAACAATTTTAATACTTGAAATGTCTTGAAAGAATGAGGCTTATAAGGTAAAATAGACATCAAACTAAGTAATGTAAGAGCTACTCCAAAGATGTTTTACTCCATGTTTCATTTCAAAACCTCTGATTTCCTCTATTTTTCCTGAAATGGATGTAAAATTTCCAGATTTGTTATAATATATATTTTTAGTTAAATCCATATAATTATGACACTGAATCCAAACACAGAGAATATCCTGCCTTTTATTGCTCACCAACATTACAACACTGACATCAACAATAATTTCTATTCTTTGACATACAAGGCATAATAATGGTGTAAAAATAAGAATGGTACTGGTAACTGTGTACTGCTTCATCACAGACAATGAACAATATTGCAAAAATGCAGGTTTACTGTAAAGCTCTGGTTTTAGATCTTTGAGACAACTACTTTGTCTTTAAGAACATTGCAATAAATTGGGATTTTGTTCATTTTAAAATGAAATTTACCATTGCAGGGAAGCATTAGCAGCTAAGAAGGGATTGAATATAGCTAATATGTTCATTAAATTTGGAGCTTTGAAGCTTGTTATTTAAAAAAAAAAAAAAATCAAAAAAGCAAGGTCCTGAGACGGAAACTTTGCTAGTAACTGGTCAAACAACATTACCTGGCATGACAGGAAATCAGCTTGTGGCAACAAGCCAACTTCTAAAGCTTTCATCAGCTGTTTTAATCACCAAAGATTATTATTCCAACTTTAAGAAGCTTATGTGATTCATCTTCGTGGGTCTGACAAAAGAAAGTCAGCAGTCATTCCAAGAGAGGCACTACTGTTGTGCTCTGTGATATTTTAGACTGTCAGGAAGTAGTACAATGTACATGATACACTCTGTGTAATCCTTACATTCCTGATTGTATAAGCCTCAAGAGAAAAGCTCTATGTGATGATGATAACATACTTAAGTGGGAAACTGAACATCATGCAGGACCAGTGTTCCTTACATTTCTTCAATAAAATAATTACATGTTATTAAAATACAGAAGAATCTATGACTGAAAGAAGAATGTTCATTCTTCCTCTTAGAAAGGTTACCACAGTCATGTTTCCTTAGTAGACTGTTCATTCCTGTTTTGACAGGGCTACTGTAAAGAAGTAATTTTTTAAGAAGCTTGTAAGAGAAATAATTGATGGACTCTTAGTAAAAACTACATTAGACTATGTGAAGAAAGTCTGTCAGCTTTCACTCCTTCCCCTGTTTTTATCGCGACCACAGACCCAACTCTCAAGTACATTGTGAAATCTGTAATTCAGTGTCAGTGCAAAGCCATCTGGCCATTATTATAAAATTCCTGCACTTCTACTTACAGAATACTGACTTTGATAGCAATGTCTTTTAGGGTATAGGTCTAGCAATACCTTCACAACCTAGAAAATGGACAACTCTTGCATGGTGCCTTGTCAGATCAAATAGCCGACTGAAGGACAGAGCAAAGGGACCGCACACAAAGAGCTGCCTGTCAACACCTTGCCCCTTTTAAGCTGAAGTGTCTGCAGATAAAACTCCTCTGTCACTCATAACTGAGAAAACAGCATACAGTAAAAACAAAAACCATATCAGACCACTGAGACTCAGTCTGTTGAATAGAATAACAGCATGACCAGGAACAGCTTAACTGAGACTACATGACAGTCAGAGTAATACCTGCATTTTGAACCGAACCATTTGGCCTTTCCCCCTTTATTTCAACTTCACACTTTTCCATCCTTGCTTGCCCTGCTCTGTTTACCTCCATCCCACATTCATTTTATTTCATGGCTGATGTTTCCTACCATCATACTGCTCCATCTGTTCACCCATTATTACTCTTTCAAAATCAGTCTACATCTTTGTTCCATCAGAAATCATGGGACAGTGAGAGGAAGTGGAAACAGAGTGTGTTTAGATGTTTTGCATTTGAAAAACCCTGCTGCAATTCATATATATTGTACAGATTTACTTTTGCCTGTCTTTGGGACTGTTGAAATATTTCTTCTCCTCTGACCATTCCCTCTTTCACCTGTGGTTTAATCACCTTTCATAAGGTGTTGGGACATCACTCACATACAGGAAGCTCAGCTCCAAAACTGATAGCTCTCTCATTTTCCACCTGTTTTATACACATCAATACAATTCCCTTTGCAGCAATTGCAGTCTAAAGTGAAACAGTGTATATAAAAATGTGCCCACCCCAACAGGCAGAAGCCAAGAAGGTGACTAAAACAGTTCATCTCAACTTCTGAGTTTTTTGGCAGGAATATTGTGAATACTGTAGTCACCTATCATAGAAATCTCTGCATGTACATCTTACAAATCATGAAAAAGAGGAATAGAAATTTATGGACCCAATTTCTAAATGCCTTTAGTAAAGAAATAACTAGTAAAGAAAAGAGCTTTTCATGAGAAAGTACAACCTATTCATAGGTAAATTTCTGTAAATCTAACATAAAATCATTACCTTACTTGAAATTGTTCAGAATTTACAGAATCTGGCATCATCAGTTGCTATGCACTTTGCTGAAAACTGTCCAACAGATTCAAACTTCAGCATCAAATTACAAAAAGTAAACTACTGGGGGAAAAAAATCATAAAACTGAGCAGAAATAGCCCTGGCTCTTTTCCTCACAGCCATTAGTGTTACCATGTTTGCATGTCTCATGGACATAGGGAAAGTAAAACAATGGCAAACCTGACTACATCTGCTGTCAACAGAAGTGCAAATGTCAGACCCACACCTTTAAACACTCCCAGTATTTGCAATTTAGTGTCTAATTGGCATTCACTACCTCTTGATGTCACCTTGTTCCACTACAACAGTGAGGTGGCCTAAAACAGAGCTACAGCTTAATTAAATATTTCTGATAAAGAAAAAGGTATACTGGCTTCTACTTAATATGAGTAAATAAGTAACATTTATCCTGAGTGTTACGTTTAAATTATATGAGGTCTACAACTACAGAATTAAGTTGTACTGACATACTGTTAACATTTTTTGTTTCATAGAACTTACTTGAGATAGTCTGAGTTGAAAAAGCACAAATTCACATATAAAGAGAATTATAATTTATATTTTTATATATGAGAACTTAAAAATTTCTCATATACACCAATGTATGACACATTGTTTTCTCTGTGTTTGTATCAGATTTCTCACAACCAAAATCATCTAGGATTACCATTAAACATGTACATGTTTTTAAAAGAGGCTAATCTTACTTCAGTTTGAAGTAGATAGGGTTAGACATTAAAGTCTTCATGAATAGTCCATTTCCTATTAGGACTCCTGCAAGCTACCTGTCCTCTGAGGCTCCGATTTTGCAGCTGTCATCTTTCCCAGCATTTGGGCAATGAAGGAATCTTTTGTTCTGCTGAAAAGTGGTGCATTGTTCCCTGCTCAGGTGCCCAGAATAAAATGTATGAGGCAATACAACAAGCTTCTCTCTAGACTGGCTTGAGGTTGGCTTATTCCTTTCCCTTACGGAAGATTTTTCACTGAATAAAACTTGCCTTGCTCAGATGAAGAGAAATTACAACTTCATATTTAAGGTCTTGAAATAAACAATATAGATTTCAAAATATTTTTAAATAGCATTAAGTCTGCAAGCCATACCTAATCCCTTTACAAACATAACAGTAGATTGAATGGTTTTATTTTGCTTTCTGCATTTCAACAAAAATATCCAGGTAATTTCCAGACATTTCCAAAACTACTCATCTGCTTTTCTTTATTCTAGTACCTAATGAGAAATCCCAACATTGCCCATTTCTCTTGGTTTAACTGCTGCAGGAAAGGCCTTCACAATTACTTTTGCCCATTTCATATACTCTTTCAATCACACAGGGCTGCCTCATCACCTCTAATTCATATGGGCTGTGGAAGAAATTCCCTGTGAAACACATTCTGTTATTGATTTCTCTGCAAGGCAGGCAGAACTGTCTAGAAAGACACAAAGATTTGTCTACTCTGAAGAACAACTGTCTTCATCCTCAAGGGAAAGAAAACATCCAGCCACAGGTATAATAAATGAATAAATGAGAGCTCAAGGAGATGAGAATCTGTAAGCCACAGGCAGCAAGTCTGCATTGGCATATTTGCATATTGGCTTCCATTATGAATGCCCTTTCAATGTAAATCTCTTCATTTTCCTCAATTAACATGCTTTTATTTGCACCAGAGTTGTCTCAGACCACATAAAATGGATCCCTTTAGGCAAACTAGGATATGTGCACCTTGATAATGCCAACATAAACTTGGGTCAGAGTGCTCCAACCACTAATTGGCATAGAGACATGGGGACCAGACTAGACCTAGCCTGAAATAAAACATCCAAAACATGCACAACGTGGGTTGTGGGTGCTCCAAAACTATTGGTTTTCTTTATAGAACTGTTTCTGCTTTGCTGCTTTTTAGTCCAGACATAGTGTGAGAGAAGCAGGCAACAAATAGGCCTTACTAGATCAAGTGTACTTGCTGGCAACAAAAAGTGTTGCACATCATTTGATGAAACTATAAATGGCACACCACTGACTGAAGTAGAAACCCATTACCTGTCAAAAGTACAGTTATCAGAAAGAGAGTTAAGGATAAGCTACCTTAATTTGCAGTCTGTCTGGGTGTCCCTTTCTCCTGAAAGGCTGTTATTCTTGTTGTCATTTTAGTTAAAACTGGCCCTTGTGAAAAAACTTAGAGGCTTTTAAAATCAGGAACTCACTATAAAGCAAAGATGTACGCACACTCACCTCAGTGTCTTACCTGACCACAGGACTCATTAGACCAGCACTGCCATGGGATTACTGTATCAACCTGAAACACAGCTCTCAAAAGTCTAGGGACACCTCCCACACTGCAGAAAAAAATCAGAAGAACCACAAAGCATACAAATGAGTGATACATGCAGTATTAAGCTCTCCATCTAATTTACACCCTTCTGAGCTCCACCCATGCAGGTGTGTATGCTCTGAATTAAAGGGCACAGCATGCAAAAGCACTTGTGATGTAAGTTGTGGTTCAATACAAACTCTAATTGGGTTCCTAAATAATAAATATAATTAAATAAATCACGTTTAATGCAATATATTCTGAATATAATATTAACCTCTGTGTCAGGAGAATGTGGTGAGATGTTCTTAAAGGCTATTACACGCATTTCTTAGCTGCAGGTTGAACATAAGTTTCTGCTCATCACTGCTTTGCCTGTTTTGTAGCAGAGGATGGTACAATGCAAGGTGTGTAATGCTATCAGCTCAGAACAGCAGTGTACTCATCTTGACCTCGGTCACGTGAGGAACAGAAGGTAGATACAGGTCATTAGGTAGTTAAGTCTAGCAATTACTGCTAGCAATATTTAGTATTTGATTATGTTCATCCTGACAAGCTAGAGAGGCTATAAAATGTGGTTATCATGAAAGCACTTTTGAAAGATGCTTTCTGAACTGATGATAATTAGCTTTATTTACCAGCAAATATAGGTAGAATTTATAAAACTTTCACAGTTCTGTGAAGCGATAAATGGCTTCTGCATCTGTTACATTAACTGAAGTCCTTAAATAGCAGTAGTTACTCAAACTCTGCTACAGAGCCCTCTGTGGTACATTTCAATAACAAACAGTCTCAGTGAAGAACTTTCCTGTGTTATCCTACTGTGATCATGTAGTTAGAGGTACAGTGGTTTTGCTTGCAGGGTATTTATTTCCCATACTCTTCCTGTTGTTTTCCAAAAAACTGATTACCCATGTAAACTGCAACATAGTTTTCTTCCTTGGCTGCTGTTGTTTTGTCCCAGCTTGCAAACTGCTTATTGCTGGATTTGCTTATTTTGATGTCTGGCCTACAGGTGCTTAGAAGGTTTTCTATATCAATTAGTGGATTTATCTTTTAACTCATTTAATGCTAACACTAACTAACCCTTCTTGTTAATTGCCACATTACATATTTCAGATCATGGATTTTTTTAAAGTTCATTAAAATATTGGAAACAGAAAGCTGGCAAGATCAGCCACAACTATGCATGGGAATGGTACACGGAAGAAAAATTCTCTTTCACCTGTACAAAAAGATAACCATCTGCTAATAGAATTTAGGAGAGAACTTCCAGTAAACACAGGCTTTTAGTAATCCTGCCTGATAGTGTCTCTTTTGTAATTCACTATCTGAATGGATGAAACAGCTCCTATTGGAGCCTTTCCTCTTGGCATTTGACTGTTACACATCTACAGGGCAAAAAGCAGACTAGTTAGACTGTCACATCTGGCACACACTATTTTCACTCCAGATCTAGTGAATGAAATGTAGAGAAATGAATTTTTCTTCTGCTAATTAGAAGCAGCATACCTGTGATGTGAGGTATGAGAGAAGCAATCTTTCTTCTTGCAGTTTTGGCTGTCAGAGAGGGCAGATTCAGATTAGGTGAAATCCAATCTCATGGCCACCAAAAGGGGCATTGCTGCTCCTCATTTCTGTCTCCACTCTGTGCTCCAGCCCACTCCTTTGCATTAGTGACTGAGTGGGTTCAGGATGTTTCAGCTCAACTGACTGATTTGATAGAAATCAACTGATACATTTCATAAACTGATAAATCAACAACTGGAACAAAAAACTGAAAAAAATGGCTGTCAGCAAGTTAACTAATTCATCCTATGAATATGACTCCAATAAATTGATTCATGTTGATACAGACAGCAAACATCAAAGACGTGCCCTTTTGAAACTGCTGTAGAGAGTGAGGTGAGAACATGTAGCTAGCAATAAGAAAAAGACACCTGTTTGGAAGAATAGCAGATAATTAATTGACATTTGAAGACACTTCAGGGTGATTTTAGTGAAAAGTACAATGAACTTACATTCTCAGTTTGCAAGGAAATGCAAATAAAACATTTATTATCTATTTGTGCTTAGATAATGAATTTTTTAAAAATTGCAAGGTAATATGAAAAAATGTTTTTAAAATTGTTTGTGCTTAAACTGGTGATGGCTACAAGTGTTACCCTTGTAATTTCCTAGGGTGCTTGTAGCATCTTTGAGTAAGTATGGCCCTGTCAATGATTGAAAGAAAGCTCTGTTCATCTAATCATTAATTATTCCAAGAAATTTAATATGTGCTAAAGATACACAGAAAAGTAGCTGCTATAAAGTTCAGGAAATTACCACAGTTTATTTTTACACAGACTGACAATGAGTATCTCTATATTTTTCATTAATATTTTGCATCTCATCTTTCAACATTTGAATTTTCCAAAAGAGATACAACACTTTGCACTTGTAAAAAAACATTTTCAAACAAATTATCAGCTTACTTTTTATCTCTTGATGTGTTGAAGTTATTTTCCTGCACTGTATGTTGCTTATTAGTTATTTCTGTAATATTTTGGAGGGAGGATTGGGACATTGTTTTAAATCTAGTCTGTAATCAGAGAAAATACTGTTTGCATGAACAGCACCGAAATAGTTTGGCACTTGTTCTGCAAAGGCTTGAATTATCAAGAAGTGAATTTGTCCAAATAGATGCAAATATCAGCTTTCAATATAAAATCAATACAACATGAATGAGACGAGAAATACATAACTTAGACCAAATCCACAGTTGAATTAGTTCTTTTGCAAGCATCTTCCCATATTTGCCACTAAAATATTGATGAAAAACAGTCTTCCAAGGACAATTTTTACTCTTCAAGAGCACTCTTTGGCAAAAGGACCAGAACTAGGGTATGTACTACACTAATTTTCTCATTTTAGCAACGTATTTTTTAAGCTTGTTGATTTCCCACATAAATTTATTTTTTCCAGTATCTGCTGCAAGTCATCCCAATTCTGGCATTTATGAGCAATTAAAGGACAGCAATGTCTCTGCAAACATTCAGCTTTTTAGCTTTTTCTCTGCGCTAGTCAAATACACTGAAAAAGTTACTTCTGTGATAATCTATGCATCTGCATGACACAGGTTTGTATTTCTTTAAAAAAGCAAATAGATAGCAAGAAATGCAAACAGATTAAATGGATTCTCTTTACAACAGACAACATGCCATGAATCAGGAAGCAAGTCAGCCATAAAATTTGCTTCATTACACATACCACCTAAACATATTTCCATTATGGCCTGTGATTATTGTTTCACCCTTCACACTGAAACTCAATTTGATGTGATGGAGATTTTAAGCACTCTGAAAGTGTGTTTATATTATCAGCCATTTCAACATAGGATTTAGACAGACAAGATTTTAATAGCATTACTTTTATCTCTGTTCACCATAATTTATAACTCACAACTTCTGTGCTTTACAAGCACATCTCCTAGTAACAGTCTGCCATGATTCATCCTTGTAGCCTAACATGGCATTGAACAACATTCGACAAGATGGTAATCAAATATTTAAAGGTCAAGACTAAGTACTTCAGAATATTAATTTCCACTAGAAAATATGCAGGTTTTTAGAATCAAAGTATAGCTATTTTTCAGCTATTGTTTCTTTCTTCTGAGAAAAAAATATTTTTAAATACTTATTTTTATTTACTAAAACCCATAAATACTAATTTCTAGAACATCTGCCCTCATAGGAATATAATCCTATTCAGAACTCCCCAGTTAAAATTTTAGCCTGCAATATTTGTGATTTTGTCTACAAAATTAAACCAAGGAAAATAGGGATATTGGAATGCAGAAATACCACTTCAATTAGACTATTCTTACACCCTGAGAAGCTTTCAGTTATAATAAAATAAGGATACAGCATTACTTCATTTTACAGAAAAAAAAAATCACATTTCAGCCCAAGAAATAAGGAGAGGAAGGTTGGCTTATGGCTAATTGTAGCCTGGCCACATTTTCTATCTTTATCTCTAAATATGTAATTTGAAAAGATTTCTGATTAGACCCAAGGGCAAAAGCATATTTCTTTCATCTCTTGCATAGCCACATGAACATCATTCTGCATTTTGCAATCTTCAGGTGACACACTTTGTTCTAGGCTAAAAGGCTCAAAAACATCCAGAAGTGTGTGCATCAATCTCTGTACCTTGACCTGTAAGAGAAAGTCTTTATAAGAAAAGTTACATTCATGTGCTCAATAGAGAGAAGAAACAAAATATGCTGACCAATTTTTTTCTTTCAATCCCTTTACTATCAAACTGGGCTTTTAATTCACATACAGTCTTCTGGACTAAACATTCACCTTATTTGCTTCTTCAGCTTTTATGACCAGTCACTTTTCTATGAGAAGCAGCTTACAAGAAAGGAGATACTACTGAAATGCTAATCATTTGGCTAAGCTCTAACGTTTTACACCCCCTTCCTTTGAAGAGAAATACATGTAAATCTACTGAAGACTTAGAGTTGTCAGTGAAAGAGTTTTGAGGTTAATAAGTTTTTTTGTAACCCTATCAACTTGCAATTTGCATCCATTTCAAATGTTGGCAGGTAAATTTTGTGCATCTCAACAGTTTTGCACTGCCAGGGCTTTACCTTAAGCTCCTGTACTTTCGAAGTGGTTAAACATCCTTCTTTGATCTCTCTGAGGCCCTGTCAGGTGGAAGTTTTCTTAAATCCTCGAGCATATTTGGGCTCTGTTTGGCTTTACAGCAGCTTCACCAGTAAGTGTACACATGCATCTCCTTTTTCCACAGAAATACTTGCAGAGTTCAAGGCAAATGTAGAAGAACATATAGCTTACCTCTCCTGTGTAATGTAACACTTGCCATAAAGAAAATGTTAATCCTTCTTGCAAAAATATAAAAATTGCCTTCACTCACAAGCACTCAAGAAAATAGCATCACTTTTATTATTGTAGTAATAACACAAAGAAAGAAGTCTAGCTTTATTTATTTTTCTAAGCTCCAGAAAGTCTACCAGAGAAAGCAACTATGCTGATTTGGAGACTTTTCAGGTTGGGATCTCTTACTCTTTATTGTGAGATAATTTTGGGAATGCAAGACAGCATTAAAGAGTTTATGTGTTAATTATAGGATTACAGTTTACAATCTATTGTATTTCTACTATATTATTGCCATTGGAAACTAATTTTTCCCTCAAGCTGTAGGAGAATTTCCCATTCTCTCTGTTTCCTGGAGGTACTTTTTAAATAAACTACTCCTCACATGGATAAATACTTTCAGCCAGGTTTCAGCAGTATATTTCTGTTTATCTGCTTTCATTTTGTAGTGTCAATGTGATCTTATGTTTTCTCACTTTTCCATTATCCTTCTCCAAGTTTTCACAATCCATTGAACAACAATAAAGAGTAACAGATTCATACAGGACAAAAAAGAGATGGAAGTGTTATCTCCAATTCATTTGTTGATGCTTCTCCACATTTCTGCCTTTAAAAGACACAGTAATCAAACCAGATGAGCTATCTAATTTGCTTTCCTCTCTAAAACTGACCCCTAACAGCTGCTGAACAAGAATATAAAGGTGTGGATACTCACAGAATAACTTGTGCACAGAAAATCTCCACACTGTGTTCATGAATATGTATTAAAATCCACCGGGAGAAGTTTCTAGGTAACAAATTACAGAATACTTCGGATTTACAGTAACAGACAAACCTTTTTCCAGCACCTCAGAGATTTGTCTTCATTCAGAACAATGGTTCTGTTGCTAAACTCAAATATAAAATAAAATTACTGTCTGACACATAATTTGTGATCTGTCAATATACAAGAGTATCTAATTAAGACAAAATCACTTGTTACTTCAAATTCTATGTTTCATTCTCAATTTCCACTCTACAAATACAAAAGCAGGCATGGATTTGAAATAATTCTCCAGAGATAAAGGAACAGTACAATTATTTTTACTCTCTTTCAAAAGAACATGCCTATGAGAAGTATTTAGTGGTTCTTTAGCAGGTCTTTAATTATGCAAGATAATATTTATGTAGAAAATTGAGCCCTTCTATGGTTGAATTTTTCCATGAGACTTGGCTGAGGAGTGTACTGGTTCTGGCTAGGATAAAGTTAATTTTCTTCATAGTAGTCCATATGGTGCTGTTTGTATTGATTATTGCCTGCTACACAGGATTTGCCCTAATCATTCTGATCTCTATCAGTTATAGTTTGCAGGCTGAGGTTTATAAAACAGAATTTGCAATGAAGGCATTATCATGGGAGAAGTTACAAATATACTTCTACAAGCAGTGTTCATCACTGAGCAGAGTCCAAACAACTTATTCTGACTTCTGATTTAGATGCTGCATAAAAGGCAGTGGAAGGTATTGCTGCTGACCTTGTGAGCCTGAGCTTTAATGCATTGGCAAAGAATATTGGCATATGGTCAAAAGTACTAAAAATTGAAACATTTATGCTGCAATTAAAAAAAAGCTGTCTTTTCTTTTAGCAGCTAATGGTATTTCTATGGATTTTACACTACAACTTTGTTTTCCTCTCCCAGAGAAACATTCATGAACATAAATATACCAGAAGCTCCAAAGTTAATTGTCTGCATTTGTAGATGAAATCTAAATCTCTTTCAAACAAATTTATTCTGCATTTTCCCTGCTCCTAAATGTTATGGTAATTTTTACTTATGTTCTCTGCATAGTTCTGTTCAAAACACTAGTTTTTATGTGTACTTTTTAACTTTCTTTTCATTTCCTTTGGCCTGCTAATCTGTACATATAATATTTTTAAACCCTGCCTCTCTATTTCTCTTTCTGAAATCCATGGGAGCTTTTGCAGAAAAAGGAAGTGAAGGTTAATTAGTATGATTCCATGTCCTGGGCAGCTCTTTCATTTCACCAGGAAATGACTAGGGCTTAAACAACAAAAGCCAGGTAAGAACTGTTATTCCATTTCAGAAGGAATGCCAATTTGTACACCATGAGCCATGTCAAAAGGTTTACATTCATTTTCTTTGCCAGTAAAATGATTCATGCCACTCCATTATTCTACTGGTATTCACATACCATTTTCACACCCTCGAACGACCATCATCTCTCTAATCACTGCAGATTAGAAACTGTTCTGCAAACTAAGGAAAAGGGCTCCCTGCACTTGCCCAGCTGCAGAGGAGGCCAGCCAGGGAGCTGGAGGCCAACACCAGGGCCAGTAACCCAGAAGGAGGGCGAGCGAGCCGCATCCCTGCCCCCAGCTCCCCTTCTCGTGGCTACAGAGGAGCTGGAGCCAGCTCCAGGGCACAGTGCTGGTGGCTGCTGCCTCCAGGACAGGGAGCTGGGGCTCACCGTGGTACCTGGCTGGCTGGGCAGTGCCTGGCCTGATGCCCAGAGAGGAGCAGGGCAGCTGGAAGTACCCCAGCCACGGGCATTGGTCATCTCCAGTGCCCAGCCAGGCCCACCCCAGCCAGGCCATGCTGGGATGCTGCTCCACAGGTGGGGTGCACCCGTCAGGACCCATGGCTGGGCTGGACAGGGCTGTGGGGTGCTGGAGACAGGGTGCTGGCAAAGCAGAGAGGTTGATGTGTTTCTTCACTGAATCTAAGTGCCAGAGGAAATTTTCTGCAAATCACAGGATGAAACCCCCAGAAGAGAAGCAGGATAGCCCAGGCCATGGATATACACACATTGCCTCTCGGTCCTCAGCGTGGGGATTGCCTCTACAGCCAAACCATGGGGGAGTCAGTATTGCACCTGTGTGTCATTTCAGCTGCCTGGTGAAGTCAATTTTTACAGTGTAGTAGAACTTTTCATTTAACATGGATTTATTACTCTGTTAATAATTATTATGTTTTTCTAATTTTGAACTCTGATACGATCTCATCACATTTTTCCATGCCTGTTACTTAGTTTGGGAATACTTACACTGAAGAGATGTCAGATATATCGTTTGATTCAATAGTTGTTGAAGGTCAGCAAGTAGCATTAAATCAGGGACATAGCATTCCATTTTAAAAATGGAAAATGTTTAAACTTAGAAAATACTGTGTTTACCAGAACAATAAAATAGATCTATATGATTTTTCTCTTCAATCAAGCATCACTTGTACTGTGTCTATCTCGTAAGTTTCACCCAGTTTCCTTTCGCCAGAGGCTGAGCAGAATCTTCAAAATTTCTTTTTCTTTTGGAGAAGAGTCTTGTGGCTGCTATTAATATGTTTTATTAAATAAATAGGTTATATATATATATATAAATAAAGAGTTTAATCAATAAAAAGATATTATTCAAGAGAAATTCTATAATTTACTGGAATATTTTCCACAAAGTGTCTGTTACTTCATTTAAAAGCATTGCAATTTTCTGTATGTCCTCCAGGACTAGCATTTCCACAGTTCATGAACAGTATCTAGCTCTTACCACTGATAACTATGTAAAAAACAACATATAGTTTTAACTTGCATCCAAAGAGTCTCAATGACCTCAAAATATTTGTATGGGGTTTGTATCAAGATGGAATCTGGCCTTATATCTATAAAAATACTATTAATTTCAGGGCATTGTACTAGAGATGAGTTGAACTAAATCCTGTCCAGGATCATTTTATAACTTCAGAAAAATTATCTATCAAAGCAACACCATCAAAGCACATTCATGGAATTTATACTTCCCTTGTGAATATATTGCTAGTTCTTAATTTTTGAAAGTAATACTACAGTGCCTTTACTAATAATTTCTTTAATGCCAGTTTGCAAATGTGTAGCATAGCTTATCTGAGATCCTCAAAATTTTTCCTGATGTTTCCAATTTTCTTCATGCAATATCTGGTGAGTCTGAGGAATGAAATACCTTAGTTTTAAAGGGAGAGGAAATGAATCAGGTAGGTTAAGGAAAATACATGTTTCAGGTGCCCTCTAATTCCATGTGACTGGGTTTTTGGGTACCCAAATGAAGCTGCTGCATACTCTTCTGTTCTGGTAACTTGACACATACACAGGGTACTTTGTTACATCAGACCTAATAGTCCTAACACACACATTTTAGTATGCATTGTTTCCACTTTGTGGGAGCAGGGAGCAGGGAGACAGAAGTGAAACATTTTTTCTTTTCTGTTGAAACCCTAGAGGAAAAATATAAACTGACAGATGTAAGTTTATTTTTCCTAATTNGTAAGTTTCACCCAGTTTCCTTTCGCCAGAGGCTGAGCAGAATCTTCAAAATTTCTTTTTCTTTTGGAGAAGAGTCTTGTGGCTGCTATTAATATGTTTTATTAAATAAATAGGTTATATATATATATATAAATAAAGAGTTTAATCAATAAAAAGATATTATTCAAGAGAAATTCTATAATTTACTGGAATATTTTCCACAAAGTGTCTGTTACTTCATTTAAAAGCATTGCAATTTTCTGTATGTCCTCCAGGACTAGCATTTCCACAGTTCATGAACAGTATCTAGCTCTTACCACTGATAACTATGTAAAAAACAACATATAGTTTTAACTTGCATCCAAAGAGTCTCAATGACCTCAAAATATTTGTATGGGGTTTGTATCAAGATGGAATCTGGCCTTATATCTATAAAAATACTATTAATTTCAGGGCATTGTACTAGAGATGAGTTGAACTAAATCCTGTCCAGGATCATTTTATAACTTCAGAAAAATTATCTATCAAAGCAACACCATCAAAGCACATTCATGGAATATTTATATTTCCCTTGTGAATATATTGCTGGTTCTTAATTTTTGAAAGTAATACTACAGTGCCTTTACTAATAATTTCTTTAATGCCAGTTTGCAAATGTGTAGCATAGCTTATCTGAGATCCTCAAAATTTTTCCTGATGTTTCCAATTTTCTTCATGCAATATCTGGTGAGTCTGAGGAATGAAATACCTTAGTTTTAAAGGGAGAGGAAATGAATCAGGTAGGTTAAGGAAAATACATGTTTCAGGTGCCCTCTAATTCCATGTGACTGGGTTTTTGGGTACCCAAATGAAGCTGCTGCATACTCTTCTGTTCTGGTAACTTGACACATACACAGGGTACTTTGTTACATCAGACCTAATAGTCCTAACACACACATTTTAGTATGCATTGTTTCCACTTTGTGGGAGCAGGGAGCAGGGAGGCAGAAGTGAAACATTTTTTCTTTTCTGTTGAAACCCTAGAGGAAAAATATAAACTGACAGATGTAAGTTTATTTTTCCTAATTAATTTCATGAATACTCATGATGCAGATACAAGAGTTTAAAAACTGTATAGTAACAAAAATTCAAGCAGTATGTGTACCTTTCTGATGACTCATGACAGCTTTAAGGTTTTTTTCAGTTATTAGCGACGACAACATTAAGAACAAGGGGGTTGTTATTTGGTTTGTTTGATTTCTGATCAGTGAAGTTAATAAGATGCTTTAAAATTCCCTAATATTCTGGATGTTCACTGAAAAATACTTAGGAATACATTAATCTTAGCCTGTGTATATGGTGAATCATATCTCAGGAAAGAGAATATTTCTGGGATGTTTTATGCTGAAATACAATTTCACAGGTGAGGTGACTTCTTGCCCATACACTAGCATTCAGAGTTCTCAGTCTCCCTGTTGAGTTGGATCCTTCATCAAATCAAACAGTGAATCAAAATTCATTGTTTGTAGAGCAAAATGAGTCTTTAATCCCATGAAAATTAATATCTAATTCTTTTTATTTGTTCCTGAATATAACAAGGTACTGCTAATCCTAATATGATCATGATACAGATGGAAAAAAGCTGGACCATAGCGGAACAGATGAAATATCCTTGGTGAAATTCTTTTTAAATGACATTCAGATACATATAAGAGAGACAAACCAGAGCTTGCCTATGGGTTTCCCTATGTGGCTCTAGAGAGCAGTGTGTCGGCATAGCTGTTCACCTTCCACACATTTTTGACAGATCACACCAAAGAAAATCATAATCTAATCCACAAGAAAGATAGATAGGCTTGGAAATGATAATTAGCAATTTTATGATTTTTCCACTGTAATATTGTAATCATGTTACAGTTGTAATAGTGTAGCATAAACCCAGACACTGTTCTGGACAAGTCCAGTTAGAACTTGTGAATTACTCTGGATAAACATAATGTACAGAATATTTCATGCTTTGGATGTCTGGTTTGGTTTTTTTCCTCTTTTTTTTTTTTTTTTGTTTTTTTGGGGGTTTTTTTTTTTTTTTTTTTTTTTGGGTGAAATCGAAGAAGGTTTAAAAAGNGCTTGACAAAGTTACTTTGTCATAGGCACTATTACAACTTTTGAGACATTCTTTAAAAACAGAGTTCTAAATTTTTGCTACATAGTATATGAACTCCTCAGTATGTCTCATTTGCAGTCTTGCTATCTTCTGTATACAGAAAATACTGATTTGACTACAAGAGGCAGTGTCTGGAAAAATGACCTCCAGAAATAGAAATGAAATACTGTGTGTGTATCAGTGAAGTCATGATGATATCAATCAGGGAGAATTGCAAGCACAATTTCAAACTGTACTCCTATTATTCAACCCACACAGCCAGAAGTGAGGTATTTCTCTACAATAGAATTTATATCATATTGTGATTTTTGATAGTTGCATTACTGAGAATAATGTAAATACTCAAGAGGTCATCCCAGTAGTTTCCTGAGAATTCATATTTTTACTAAACCTGTGTTAAGAGATTTGTTTTCACATACTTCAGCAGAAATGTTAGTTCTGAGTGAGGAAAGTTTTCTTCAATATCAAGGATGTAATTGACAATAATGGGAAGAGAAGAGGAAAGAGAGAGACATAACTTTAAATGAGCAAGTGACTGTACCTTTCCCTAAAAATAAAACTGTGTCTTTCCCGAACCATTTCCTGGGACTTCTGAGATAAAGGTGGAAGAGACCTTTCATCTTTTTATTCACTCAGTCTCAAATTAGGACTTTTTGCTGTTATTTTTACATTAACTTTGTAGACATTTTACCTCCTTTCCATTTGGGTCTGTTCCGTGAATGGTTGACAAAGAAAACAAGTCAGCCAAAGTTTCTACACTTTTTAACTTGAAAAATGGACCTGTGCTGTGCAGAACTCTTGAGAGTAGAAAGTAGAGACATCTGTGAAAAGAAAAGGGGTGGATTTTAGACAAGTTTATCTGATTAAGAAAAGAGAGGGCAAGTTAAGGGTTAGGAAGACGTTCCCCATCAAAAAAACAGCAAGTTCCCTAACAAGATATAGGCAGTTCTGCAGCTTAAACATAAAATAGCAGGGAACCAAAGGGGTGTTTCCAGCCTCCTGATAGTATTATTGATTCTTAGTGGTTGTTATTTTGTATTTTCTTGGTAGCAGTTTCTGTGATATATAATAAACAAGAAATTAGCCCAAGAGAACTGAAGCTGAGTGTTGCTATATAAAATAGAGTTCTGATAACTCATCAAAATAGAAAAGCCAAAACACATGATAACTGGATCATAGGCCTGTCTGGGTTGGGAATGTATCGAGCACAGAGGTAATCTAAATTTCAGAATGAGCACACAGATCCACATTCTTCTTCCAGGCTGAATATTACTTACATGCTGGGGCATGCTCTCATTTATCCTGGAGCTGTGTTTCTCCAACTGTCCAGGTCAGGCACAGTTTAGAGTATTCTGCAGCTCCTGTTTAGGAGCATAATTGTGGTTTCATTCATGAAATTCAGAAGGTAGTGTGGTCTATCTCATCTGAAGTTAAGGTGTGAATACCTTTCAGATAAAAAATAGTGCACTGAATTCTCACAATTTGCAACAGATTTTTTCTAGAAGACACTTCACAACTGTAGCTGTCATGTAGTAAATCTTTTCATTGCCTGTTTCTCAGATTTGACACTGAAAACAAAACAGAAAAATCCACAATTTTCTCCAATTTTCAATTCCCTTTGTAGCATAATATGCAAACAGTTTTGGAGGACATATTAAAAATATTAATTGAATTAATATATGTTAATTTTTATACAAAAAAGGTAGAATGTTATTTTAAGAGCATTCACACTAGATTGTACAACATATATAGAAGTTCTAGTCAATCAGTCTTACTTTGATTTTAGAGGCCATTTATTTTCATAACACAAATATTTGTGCTTTCAATGAATTAATTTCATACCTGAAAAGCAGCACTGGCTTGAATATACTAGGATAATGAAAATATCAAATGGACTATGATAGAAATAAATAACTGTGGCTGGGTCAAGAAAGTAGTTAAATGATGGCTCTGAATGGTAATAGTGTCTGAACAGATTTGTCATACTCTAGAATACCAAAAAAAAATTTTACTTAACCTGATACAAGTTCTATTTAGAGACAGGGTTTAATGTCTTTCCTTCATGGTTTCAGGTTTAATAAGCTGTCTTTTTCTTAATGACCTTAGGAAAGCCAACCAAGAACCAGCAGTTCCACATTATAGCATCTCTGGTTTACTTAAAGCCTAAAGACTGTGCAGATAGCTGCAGTAATGGCTATCTCAGCTGACCTACCAGTAACCCCTGTTTTGACCCGTAGGAATCACCCTCTCTCTAGAGGGCAAGAAGTTACTTCATTTATGGGGCTTACTGATCCTTCTGTTTCAGTCGAAAAGTTTTAGGTAGGAAACATTTCTGAGGCTTTCCTGGCTTTTTTACATGCTTATTTTCTCTGAAGTTTTCATTATGACACTACAAACAAAGTTGATTATCCTTCCCTCAGAAAAAAAAACTGCAGTAATAATGTAACAATTCAAGACCTCAAACTCAAAAATTAATTTCTTCAATTGCCAGAAGTAGAAGGGAAAACAACTGCAACGTTTGCCATACTTGCCCACAGAGCCCTACTAGTTGACCAGCTCAGGAAATCCTGTATCCTGCCATTTGCACTGCTGTTTGCAGTATTGATTGCCACTATATATTAAAGACCATGTAAATGTCTTCTTAAAAAAGGCAGAAGATTCCTTACTGTGTCAAGAACATTCCCATTTGCTGCAGTGCCTTTTTGATCAAAACAAATTGACACTCAACCAAGATCAACAATGTTATTAAGGCAAATATAACACATAAATATACCTTAACACATAAAGGTACCAAAAAGTTATTACATCATTTACCCCTACTGTTTCCAAAGGCAGTTACATTCCTAAATACATTTAAGTATCTGACACGATTCCTTTCTCAGAATTATGACAAAGTTTTCCCCAAAACTGATACATTTGCACAGCTCCTAAGTTACACTCAATAGATCACTGTGGGGCAAGAATGGAGAGGGAACTTTTTTCAAAGACAAATTTGGAGCACAGTGCATCTGACCCCTAAGAATTTGACTTGCGTGGCCCAAAGGGAAAATACATTTATTAAACATGTAGTTTAATAGACAGTAGTACTTTTTCAGAGCATACAGTAGAACATCTTACAATAAAATCTTTTTTGGAAAATGTTTTTAACAAGGAAGAAATCATATTCACATATATATAGTATACTAATCCCTGTTTGGGGGGTATATATGCCTGCTTTTGGAATTATTAAACAAGAGGCTGGTGCCCTTTAGAAAGATACCTTTTTAAGAAATCAAGTTCATCTTTAATTACTAGAGTAATGATTTTACCTTGGCAAAATATTATTCCTCTTTCATTTTCCTTTCATGGCATTATACTTTGTGCAACAGGAAAGAAGAAGCAGTTGAATATGAGGCATGTCAGCACTTTGTGTTGTGCAGAAGCTTTGTGTTTAACTGGTAGTTTCTACTTCTCAGTTCTTTAAGCTAAAACTTCACCTGAAATTTATTTCATTTTTACTTATTAAAACCATGAGAACCTAGTCCTTATAGCAGCTTTAAATTAAGTCTGGAACTATATAAGGAGCATATATACAATTTCCATTTCTTTACTAATGAATATGTTTCAAGAATGAGTCATTAAAGAGGGTACATAGAGAATCAAATAAAAATTATTAATTTCAGATTAGAATTTTTGTTTTCTAGATGAACTCTCTTGATAAGGTTGCTGTGTGGAGGGATGGGTGTCAAATGCAAATTGGAATTTACTAAGTATAAGAAAAAACATCAGGAAAACTATTAGTGCTTATCCAACTCAGAGTAGAGCACAATTTTTCCTGTTGTTTTCTCTTTTTCCCTAAACATTAAGTAACTACATGCAATAATGTATTTTATAGTCTTTTATAAAATTTTTTCTATGCTGTGTGGCATATCCTCTATGTCAAGGTTAAGGCATTTTTACGTTTAATCACCAGCATATGTTTATACACCCTATTATTTACCAGCTCTGGGTGTCTACCTATTCACAGTGAGAGTAATACCAGAGATTATCTCTTATCTCCATGGAATTATTCTGGTATTATACCTGATAAAACCAAAACCTCAGGCACTTGGCTCTGTGTGCTACTTGTTGCCTGCTCTCTTTAGTATACACAGAGGAGGTGGCAGGAGGCAGAAATAAGGGTGCTGCACAGGAGGGAAGGTGAGGCAGGGGCTCTACATCTGACAGTATCTTGCACCACTCCTGTGCCTGGGCCACAACAGCTGCATTTTAGAGTACCATTGGACCCTGATGGGTTTCAGTACCAAGTCCAAGCTGCTTATGCTTCTTTGCTTCAAGGTCCTGCACACTCATCCCTCAAAATAATACTTCATTTGCTGTTAAGCACAGTGGCATTTCCTACTTGTGCAGCCAACACTTTTAAAACCTGACAGACTGCTCATTCCATTAAACTCCTGCTTCTACTAAGGATTCCTGTGAGCCAGACTGTTAACTAACATGTACTTTAGACAATAATTCCTTTATTTTGAAGATAATGCCTTTCGCACCGAAACATGCTGAGTGACAAAAAGAAGGACAATTAGTTGGCCTCTTCCTTACCACAGAAATAAAGAGCTAGCATAATGCCAGATGAAAGGCTTGTTTTTTCTGTAGCAAACTGAGCACATATTCTTGCTTTTATTAATAGAACCTGACATGATAACACTGTTTTCTCTAGATTTCTCCACGATAATTAATTATCCTAATACAGAAGGTGTTTTATACATGAATACAGCAAGTATAACTTCTAGTTATAAATCAAGTCTGAGATTCACTTTTTCTTCTTTTCTAGTATCAAAGATATTTAGGGTGCTTTTTTATTGCTTCAAATGGAGTAGACCATCACTAAAGTGACTGTGACTCATGTCTTTCTTGCCCTTACCTTGACTCATTATTTATGTGATGAAGTTGCCCATATTTCCCACTATGTGGCATCAATTTTTTTTAGTGCCCCAAACAATATGTGTAATAAACCATTTTGGAAAGCATTTAATAGAAAACACATTTTAGGACAATCAGATCTTTAGACCTGTCTTTTCTTCAAATTTCTGCAGAACCTAGGAAATGGGAGACCACAGGAAATTTCAAATAGTCTTTAGGAAGTATCATTTTATGTTCATTTGTTCTCAATTCAGCAACAACAACATGGTTTCCTTCTGTCTCTGTTGGGAATTTAACAACCAGAAGATCCCAGAAAGTAGATGAAAGCTGACAGAAAGGCTGGGAACCTCAAAATCTTCCCATGAGAAATTAGGAAGCTGAGAACCAAGTGGATACATTTATATCTATCACAAGGAACAGAACAAGGACTGATTGCTAGTCCAGGATGTGAAAGACCTTAGATGTATGCTTTGCAAAGATAGAGAAAGTTTCAACCCTTCCTAATGGATTATTGTGTATTGTTTCTTAAGTTATAGAAGCCTTTTGTTAATATTAAACCCACCTAAGTCTTTCTCTGATTCTTTAGAGTAATATGTCTGTAAAACTATTCTCATAAGCTATTGGCTGAAAAGTTTCCTAGAAAAGGCTGTGTAACAGCTCTATTCTCTCTCTGCTCTGGCTTGCATGGATTTTGTTATTTTCCCTGTATCCCTCACTTAGTGCTTGTATGATGCAGAAAAGATAACAAATCCTAAGACTGCAACCAAGCAGTGTCCCATCCCATTTGTGTGGTCCATCACTGGCAAATGGTGCCCCTGTGTGTTCTGTTATAAAGACTGATATAAAGGCTGCCAAGCTCCTTTAAAAGGAACAGTTTGCTTCTTAGAACCTGCTTCAGGGTTCGTTTTATGGATTCTACAATTACTACGCTGTGACTCCTTGCCAGTATCCCTGTATGAACAGGGATATCCCTTGCTTAGTGCTTGTATGATGCAGAAAAAACAATAAATCCTAAGACTACAACCAAGCAGTGTCCCATCCCGTTTGTGTAGTCCATCACTGGCATGCCTCCGGGGAGTTTTCTTGGAAATTTTATTCCTTTGGTATCTGTGCTTTTGGTCCTGTTTTCAGCTGGGACATGAGTGTAGACCTAAGCTGAGGTTCCATTTTGTACGAGGTGGCTGTCTACCACTGCAACATTGCTCTTTCAAGCCAACAAGAAATTGGTCCCAGGTTATTAAGGCACTAGAGAAGTCCCTGTATCCCACTGAAAATCACATCAATATTCATAAAATTCATAGGTAGCATTTAATTATTTAATTAAAGATGAGGACTTTCACCATGCCAACCTGATATATAACAACATGAAATTATTCAGGTGTCTTCTTACCTATTCGGTCTACAGAAAAAAAAATGTAGAAAGTAGCTTGCCTAGTAAAACAAATTATTGCTTTGATTAAAAAAATACCATAGTTTATGTGGGTTAGTTTTTTCTAATATAAAAGTTTTGTGTTTAATCTCTCTTCTAACAATTCAACAGCCATAGCAGATTAATTGGCCTTACTTAGATAACAATTCTTTTGCTAACAAAACATGTTCTACCATTTGTGATTTGAATAGAAAATCAAAGCCAGTACACATGGTATTTCATCCAGTAAACATGACATTCCAGAATGTGAATGGGAACAATATGGGCAAATTCCTGCTTTGAAGTCAGCAGTAATCTCCAATAGACCTAAGCAGGCCACATTTCACTTGATGAGTTCTGCAATCTGTCTCTAAATATGGCTGTAAAATCTGAAGGTAAATAATTGACAAGCCAGGTTAAGATGGAATGACTTGACAAGTGTGAAAAGCATTAGAAATTCGTATATCTGTCTCAATGTTTCCAATGAATTTGTGTTTCATGATTGATAGACATTTAAAATGAATTAAAATAAATGTGAGCTCAACCATTATGAGAAAGCAAACAAGCCACATGGAGAGAGCATATCCCACTTCATGGTCTGAAAAAAGTAGATTCATGACTTTTTAAACAGTAGAGAATCCAGTCCTCAGTCAAAATTATTGGATGTTTTGTTGTCTAGTAAGATAATTCTCAAGAAAACAAGATGTTCAGATCCTCTCTTATTTTTCATTCTCTTCCTAATCTTTTCCCTCCCTCCTCAACTCTGTCCCTCATTTCCCCTTCCAGTGTGACTTTTTAAATCACTAGGAACATTATAGATAACATTTTCTTTTTCTGTAGGAGGTGAATTATTATAGCCTCTCCATCTTCTGCCTGGTAACCTGCTGTCATGAAAATTCATAGATCTTTTACACCTCTAACCCAGATTCAAAATTGTTTGAAATATATTAGGGTCTTTCAGTACACTCAATGGTATTTATTCACAAATACATACCTATATTAAGTTCGTAATCATTTATGTAGCAATGAAGGCTATCAAACACATTGGAGAATTTTCTTTTTTATGTTATCATTTTCTGTGGATATGTAAATCTCATTGAAGTGCCACAAAGAAATAGCAAGGATTTTCAGCACGTATTACAAAATGACTGCCAAGAATAATTTGAAGTGATCAGCCACGAAAACCACTAGTTAGAAACAACATGAAGTTAAATACATTAGGCCTCTACTTTCAGAATGTACATTATAAAAATATGGATGCTTATTCTGTGTGGGCTGAAAAATTAAAAATGAAAACTTACTGTATTGGGTCCTATGTATCTCTGATGTATGTATACTGATTCGTGAGATATCCAAATAACTGTCTGTTTCCCACTTCTCACAGATTTTTCCTCTTTGTTTTTCTTCAGATGTTTGAGTGCTTATAATCTACCAGCAGAGATTCTTCAGAAAATTAAAAGCGGTTACTACTAAAACTTAAAACTGCAGACAGAGGCCTGTAACACAGAAATAAACAGAAAAATATCAGTTTCCTGTGGGTCAAAATATCAGTTTCATGTGGGTCAAAACTTTACCTACTTTGAGGAATTTGCATATTTAAGGATATAAAAAGTGTGTATTGGACTGAAATACCTCAAAAAGTTTAAAAGGTGTAAGAAACACAAACTGTTATTATTCTGATCAGGACAAATAAAAAAAAATATTTCAAAGTTCTCTGAATTCTGTCATCTTGGCTGTTTTGGAAGTTTATTTAAAAGTCAAGGACAAAGTGAAATATGAATTCTATAGATCTGGTGTCTATTGAGCTGCTTGCTGGAGTCTTATTTTAGGGCAAATACGCTCCAGGTGCTTCTGTTCTGCTCTCTGTCTCTTCTCTGTTCCCAGAATGTGACTGAAGTGAGTAGCAGCATTTAAAGTCTTTAACCTTTAGACAGTCCTAAAAGCATTCCACATCCTCCTGAACATCACATAAGCCAAGGTGGTGTTATATGCACTGGACCTATAGCCACATCTGATTCCCAACATGCAAACCCTTACTTGGAGGCTTTGATAGACTGTTAGAAATTACAAGGAAAACAACATAAATGCTGCACATAGATTAGCAGATCATTATTAGCCCTTTCCACACTAAAAGCTGAAACCTCCTTGATCCTAGACTATAAAAACCTCTCTGAAGCATTTTGAGTTTCTCTTTGATTCTTGGCCCAAGCTTTAATTTTCTCACAGTGCTGCAGCTCTGGGTTTCATTAGGGATATCATTTCAAATTCCTTTGTGCCTCTACTTGTTTGGAAGTGTTACTTGCACCCTCATCTTGGCATGCTTCCCTACCTATATAAAAAGATAACTGATGATATCAAAATGGTTTAAACCATGCCTTCTAATGAGCATTGTTTATTTCTTGCATCCAATTTGGTCTTATCATTAACCTGTAATATAAAAAAAGCTTATCAGCTATCTCAAAACAATGGATTTGTTATCATGTTCTTCTTAAATTCTTTATAAATATTTACATTTTTTCTGCATTTTCAGTTAGTTTATTTCTTTATGGAAGTTTATTTTCAACTTTTCAATATTTTCAACAAAAATGTTAATTTTTATTTATGTTGAATGTGAACTGCTTCTGCACATTTAAGCCAGGAGGACTTATGCCTTGTAAATGTGCACCAACCACTCCAAAATACAATGCATTAGCACCTGTAAATCAATGTGAATAAATACGTGAACAGAAAGTCTCACTTGCAAACTATTTTTTAGAAATTTCCTATAACCACATGGTAAGCATATAATAACACTACTGTATATTGAGGGGTCAAAAGTGGCCAAAACCTAGATATCTTTCCAGATTCTAGAAAGACTCAGAAGGGGAAGGAAAGAAAAACACAAGAACACCAGAGTCAATAACAACAAGAAGATGGAGAAGCCTTTCTGATGCTAAATTGGATCATGAACATGAAAGCCTGACAGAAGATAAAAATCTATAATGATCAGAACAATGGGATGAGAAAAAAAAAGTTCATTGTAATGACAATAATAATGAAATGACTATTTGTTTGCTATAACAGCGTTATGGATCCAAGACATTATGTCAGTGAAATATAGCCCTAGAAACATTTTTTTTTACTTTATTCTAAAAAAGTTTCTTGAATTCTTTGACTGTGAAGTTCCATAACTCGTTAAAACGTACTGGCTGCTATAGACTGAGAATATGTAATGGGAAAAAAAGTTATTTTTATAGTCTACTGGTCTCATAAAACTGTCATTGTTCACTCTTAGGTTTGGATTTGAAGCCACTTTATATCTCTTGTCAGACTTTCATTTGTCTTTCTGAGGATGAACTGTTTGGGAAGGCTTTCAGCTGCAACAGTATAGCCTTTTCTGAGAATGATATATTGGCTCTTAAAAAAATCTTCCACTGAAAATCTCCATGCTTCTATCATAAACAGTAGAAATCTAAAAGTTGTCTAGGCAGTGTCCATGATGTGACATGCCCTATTTTTTGTCTCTGAAAAATTCCCTTTATCGTGGTTGAATGATAAGCTTTTCAAAGACCGCTGTTTACACGTGGTCTGTCAAGCTCTCCAGGATTCCTCCTGCCCTGAGCACACTGGTGCCAAGAGATGCAAGGCTGTAACAGGACTTCTTCATGATTTCTCCAGCTAATAGCTAAATTCTGTGACACAGGACCCTGGAGCTGAATGTCCATTTCTCGTATCCTCAAGTACCTTTCAGCTGGCTCCCACACAGTGCAAGAGAAGAGGACACTACCTATCTTGAATGCAGAAGAGTGGCAAGTGTGAAGATGCAGCTTGCAAGTCAGCAGAAAAGTGAGGAAGGAGCTGCAGAGTTAGGGAAATATGGGAGCCATAAAAGAGGCTCCAGAAAACACAAATATCTGGAGTTGATGCCAGAAAGATGCCAGAAAACCAGGATGCTGGGAAAGACACATAAAGAGGAGGAACGTGAGGAAAACTGAATTTCTTTCATCAGAAAGTATGAATTAAAAGAGGAGAGATTTCAGGAAAATGGAGAGCACCAAGTAAGTTTAATCCACTCAGGTTTCATGTGATGCAGTTGGATAGTCAATGAAAAATCCCAATGAGTCATCTAGTATTTGTGATAGGTTGCAAATAAAGTTAGTGAGCACTGCAATTTTGTACATATTGCTTTCAAAAGCTCAGATATTCTTAAAATAATCATTCTTCATGTCTCATTTTTGGCACACAAAAATGGACATGGTAAATTCAGTTTTAATCTCTTTGTGCTTCAGTTCCATAGCTGCAAAAATGGGACACTGATAATACATTTTCAAAGGGAAAATAAAGACAGGTTTAGGAGCAGCCATGAAGCAATTAGCTGATGTGATAAGAGAACCAAAGAAATTCCCAGGAAAAGAAATTAATAATTCTGCAGTCAGTCAAGATTTTGGATGATGTAGCATAAATAAGGCCTGAGGCTAAACCACATAGAGAACAAGATAAAAAGAAATATTGGATAACTATTACTCACTCTATAAGCCAGAGGTCTCCTGGGAGAAAAGCTGTGTGTGACTGTGTAATTAAAGATTATATCATAATACATATGCACAAGGGGATTAAATAATAAGGTTGAGCGGGAAATGTTCATTCCTGCCTGTCCTTCTTTCCTGACTTTTAAAATTTTACATCTGCTATTTCAAATGCCATGTTAGAATAAAGAAGCATTTGTGAATTTTTTAGAAGGATAGCAAAGGGAACTTTTTTAAAGTATTGAAATTAATATTAGCATTGTAAGCAAGAAATATTTAGTTATGGGTTTTAAAAGACAAAATAATATTATTCTATGAAAAAAAAAAAAAGGTTCAGAACAGTCATGTGTAGCTGAAGTAACCTGCTACTGCTTCAATATCATACTGTAATTGCACATTGCAAGTGTTTCTCTTTTCCATAACGTTTGATGAAGGAATTGCAAAACACATTGGACCATAAGTCACTGAGAAACCTGCTGCCCACCAGCATTCTTAGATAGGTGAAATTCTATCAAATCCTCTTTACCCTCTGTGTTTTCTTACCATTTGCTCTTTGATCTTCTCAGTCCAATGGAATCCAGATAAACTTTCTGAGCATTTTCTTGGCTTTCAAATACTTTGCCACTATCATCTTTATAATGAATATCAGAATACACACAGGAAATTCTGCAGGAAACTTTTCCAATCCGTCTGCACCCCTTGATTACTGGCATTGAAGTAGCTCTTGGACCAAGAAAAATACAATGTAAACCACATACTGAAAATCCAAGCACAGTTATTTGAATAATGTCAAGACAACACCTTGCTCTAAAAAAACTAATTATTTCACTACATTCTTCAAAATTAATCAAAATTGGATTCCCTCTGAATATAAATTTAAGCTTCATTCATGTTGAAAATAAGAAAAAAAATAATATCTATTCTCTAATGAGAGCTAGCTTTCTTGTATCAATAACATGAGTGATGCACTACTACTTTTGAACTCTTCATCTCAAAAAATCACCAAATTATAGAATGGTCTGTGTTGGAATGACCTTGAAGATCATCTATTTCCAACCCACTCCCATGGGCAGGGACACTTTCCACTGGACAAGGTTGTTCAGAGCTCCATCCAACCTTGCCTTGAACACTTCCAGGGATGGGGCAGTCACAACTTCTCTGGGCAACCTGGTCCAGTGCCTCACCACTCTCTCAGTGAAGAATTTTTACCTGAGCCAGTTATCCTCCTTTTTTGCTGAGGCATCTACTGATTCAGACAACCCAACAGCTGTTTTAATGTTGGAGTGCAGAGTAAATGTGAGTCCAGGTTCCTGTGACACAGAAGGTTGAAGCATTCAAGTTCCTTCTCTCAGACTGATTCCTTAGAAAGCGTGAATGGGTGGATTTCTCCTAAGAGACATTATTCTGGACCAGGAATCCTGTGCCTGTGTGCTTCTAACTATAAGTCAAGTTGGATATTTGTTATGTCGCAGCAATGTCAAATACACAAAGCCTATGCTGTGGCCAATTTGACAAAATGGAATAATATTTCTACACTTAAACCAAGTAAAACTTGGCTTAAGCAGATGATCTAATAGGTCAAAGATTTGATATCAATGAACACAAAACCAGTACCTTCTCAGGAAGGCAGAAAATTCATTCTCATCCTTGGCTTTGGGAAAACCAGGTACATTCTTCCTTTAGCAAGCTGGATCAAAATAATTTGTTTGGGGAAATTTTAAAACAAATCTTATTTGCTGTTCTCTCTTCATTAAACCTTTAGTTACTGGATGATTGGTAGCCATAAATAATATCTCACTTGTAGTGGGTGGATGCTGGCTGGATGCCAGGCACCCATCAAAGCCGATCACTTTCACTTCCTCAGCTGGACAGGAAAAAGAAAATATAATGAAGGTTTCATGAATTGAGATAAGGAACAGGAAAAGTCACTCACCAAATACCATCATGGGCAAAAAGGGCTAGAATTAGAAATATTAATTGAATTTAATACTAACAAAATCAGAGCAGGACAATGAGAATTAAAACCCTCAAAACACCTTAACCCCACCCCATCCTCCTTCCCAGCCTCACCTCCTCCCCTAGCAGTGCAGAGAGAGAGGGAATGAGGGTTATCTTAAATTTCTCACACAGTTTCTCCTGCTGCTAAGGGAGAGGAGTCCTTTCTCTGCTCCAGCATGGGGTCCATCCGTGAGTCCATCCCATGGGCAACAGTTCTCCCAGAACTGCTGCAGTGTGGGTCACCTTTCCATGGAGTGTAGTCCTTCATGGACAGGCTGATCCAGTGTGGGGTCCTCTCTCCACAGGTGTCCCACGGGGTCACAGCCTCCTCTCAGGCATTCCCTCACTCTGGTGTGGGTCTCTGCACCCCCATGGACCTCCATTTGCTGCAGCGGGCAGCTGCCTCACCAGGGGCTGCACCAGGGGCTGCAGGGGAATCTCAGCTCTGGCACCAGGAGCACCTCGCCCCCTCCTTCTCCACTGACCTTGGTGTCTGCAGAGCTGTTCCTCTCACATGTTCTCACCTCGCTCTTCTCTGGCCACAATTACAACCGTGCAAAAACATTTTCTTCTTCTTCTTAAATATGTTATCACAAAGGCCATTTCTAATTGTCCCAGCCTTAACCAGCACGCAGGGATTGTCTCTGCTGGACATGGAGGAAGCTGCCACCAGCTTCTCACAGAAGCCATCCATTGTAACACCCCCACAACCAAAAGTTGGCCATGCAAACCCAGTGACTTTCATAGCACCATGCAGATGTCAAAAAAAGAATACTGACCATTTTTTGCAAAGTAAGAAAACAGGTTTCCCATCTAATACACACGCATAAAGGCAAATACTTTTTTACTGTATGTTCTCACTATTAGATCTGTTAAACAGAAACTGCTTTCATTTCGATTTCATTATTTTTCTTCTAGGCAATCTATAATGTGGAAAAACATTTGGCCATGTCAAGTGTCCCTTTATTAGCTTATGTTTAATACAATACTCATCAAAACCAGATTAACCACCTCTGACTGCATATCAAAACCCTGAAGCTAGATTACAATCTACCAGATCACACAACATATTGAAGATGTGGGGATGCACAGTATGCATCTTCAAAGAACAGGAGGAAAGGGTAGAAGGTGAGAAGGTCTCATTTGTAGTTATTCACAGCTGGTTTGTGCATCATCTTGTGTACTTGTACAAACAGTATTATATTCCCTGTTTTTTGAAAACGTATAAGTTTTACAGGCATCCTGAGAACAAACTGCAGCAGCCACCTTCTCTTTTAGGCACAGTAAATAATAGTATTAATCTGCTTTTCTTTAATATTTTTTCTTCAGCACCTGTGATATGAATTTATATGACTTGTGAATTAAGTAGTTTTAGAGTTTATGACTGATTTTAGGATATTGCTGGGAGAAGTGGGAAGGAAGAAAATAGATTCTGAGGATTAGGGTATGATAACCATACATTTGAATATTTCTTAAAGCCTTCCCAAATTTCTACATTTAGGAAGTTTCCAATTCTTTGATAATTGCTTTTTGAAGAAATAATATTTAAAAATAATTATTGTTGTACTTTAATATTTTTCTTCCTATGTGGATAAGCAAAGATTGAATTAGTAACCCTCAGACTACTTTAAAACTACACAATTTTTACTTTGTGCTATTTTTCAATCCTGAATTTCCTATTATTTTCAAATACTGAATTTTCTCCAGTCTTTGAATGCAGTCTCTTTCTTCTTAGCTGTTTCTCAACTTCAGCAATTCAGAAAGTATTCCTAAATATTCAAGATCAAAAATAATCAACATATTTTTAGAGGTTTTTTTACCAAATTAACAAGTCTAATAGAACAGAAATATTTATGTCTGTCAGCACAAAAACCAGGTCTATTCTAACAATAAAGAGTACACCCCTTTTGGCACCTGAACTCTGTCTTGAATTTTTTTCTAATGCACTTCACTGAAAGTTAATGAAGTCATTCTGTGTCAGTCACGTTCAGACATGAAAGTGATTCAAAACACAACATTTGCAACTTTCAGTTTAAGTTTCACAGGGCAATAAACGAGTTTGCTAATATATTTGCTCAACTTGCCTGATTATCTGAGGAAAGGGATGATTCCCAAATGGACTCCTATATCAGACATTAAACTGGCAGCTGGTTATCATTACCAAAATGAATAATGAACTAGCACAGACATCTGGATGGGCTCTAGGCAGGCACTGATTTATCAAGATAGTTTCTTGGTTTAAAGACTGATCTTTCAGTGTCACTGATATGATAAAAAGCATCTTCACTAAAGCTGTGAAGTGTGTTATGGAAACACAGAATTACAGTAACTGCTATAAAAGATTTAAGAGAACTGAATCATAAACAAAATTTCCTCTCTCCATGTCCAAGCCAAGTATTGGCATGAAGAGATAATGCAGTAAACATCCCAATAAAATGACAGAAAGTCAAGTTTAACCTAAGCGCTTTGAGCTTCTGACACAGCTGATAAAATCTTCCACATACAAAGTAACTTCTGGTGTGATGATTTGTCAAGACTACATAATTGATTTTCAAGGGGCAAATGTATTGCTTTATAGATTTCCAGTAAGATATATGACAGTTTTCAATTTGGTTCCGTGATATAGAGAGGAAATTATAGAATGTGCCCTCACATAAGAATATTTCCCTGTGTTTTGAAGTAACAGTGTAGAAACACACTGACACCATGAATTTCTTGTCTATTATTCTTAAATGCATCAGTACATTATCTTTGTATACATTTCAAACAGCATTTGATGAGTTAAAAAAAAAGGCAAAGCCAGTTGTGTAAACTAGTTCCCAAAAGCTTGTTCTGTATTACTACAAGCATTATTTGGAATTTAAGGAGGGGAATGTATCTGGGTGTTCACAAATAGAATAAATGGCAGCAAAGTAACACTATTTTCTTCTTGCTGCTAAAATATAGATGTGTGTATGTAATACAATTTTATATATATATATATACATTATATATAGATAGGTGTAATTACTGCTTAACACTTTGAAAGACTTTGATGGATATCTGAGGTCAAAATTAATCACCTGTCTGGAAATTACTCAGAAAAAGAGGACTCCATAATTTTCACAGAGGCAAGTTGACATCATTACTTCTAGTGTCTGAGAAAAAGTGAACCAGTTCCCCAGTTTTTATACTGCTATATCATCCAGGAATATAAGGAGGCTGTCCTGAAAAACATTTCCACACCAAGCCAATAAGTGTAGTACACATTGGAAAGGTTTTGTAGAACTCAGTTTGGGAACAAGTGGAAGGGACAACTTTCTTTCTAAAAATTTTAATTTATTAGACTAGTTCAAGCAATTTCAAGGAAATCTCTGAGGGAAAGTAAACATGTCTTAAACTTACTCTAAGTTTCTATTCTGAATGGTCTCCATGCAAAACAAAGTCAGTCATGAACAACTGCATAAGAAATCAGCTATTCAAAATTAGTTTCACACTCTTAAGAGTAAGGGACTAAACCAGTTGCTGATTAAGTTTTATAATTATTCAGAAGGCCTTATTACACTTTGTTCATCACTTTACAGAAGTCAGAGCAGTGGTAGGGGTTGTATGTCTTAAGAGTTACTTGGACGGGAAAAAGAAATTACTGTGCAGATTCTATTGACATTGAAGGCACTTAAATCTGCATATGAAGACACATGAAAAGTCTTTTGCATATGTAATGGATTTTAAAGTTACATGAGCTTTTTCTATCTTTCATTATTCATTCTTTAACATCGCACACAGAATTCAATTAGAAGTGAATTTTTATCATAAAGCCAAAATGTTTTTCATTTTGCCAGCACATCTATCAGATTTATAAGTGAAGACATACAAAGTAGGCATTAAATGAATGCATTTTTTTGCACACATTCTTCTGTTTACTTATCAGTAATTGCAGATTTCATTAATAGTCTGCTTGCTGTTCTTTACCTCAGTGGTTGTTGCTGTACAGGGGATGATCTACAATAACATAAACTATCAAGTGAAAAAAACCCTCCACTTCTTAGATTGACAGACATAGCTGTGCTAGTCTTTTTAAACTTAAGACCAGTGAGAAATAAATTCTGTTTTATCCTATTCAGCCAAAACAACAAAGCAATGGGGGGTTTTCCTACAGATTTAATGTAAAAGTCCCCAGATGACAAACACAAAAGCCTAGATATCAAACAGGTTGAAAATGCTGATGTTTAACACCTGCACTGTGTGAGGGCCAAGAAGTAAGCTAAAGCTTTTGCTAACCAACACACCTGCTTGATAGTTTTTAACCCTTTCATCTTCATTCTCAAATGCCTTGCTTATGACAGGAGAGGGTTGCAATAGAATGACGCAACCAAAGAGATTTTAAAACAGTTTTAAAACAAACTACATCCTTGTCAAAATGCATCAAATACCAATTATTTGTATTAAAGGGCTATCTAGCCTGACAGGTTTTTAATAACACTGGAAAGAATTATTTATGGCTAAAAACTTATGGGAAAAAATCATACAGAATCATATCTGACCAGGCATATGCTGCAAAAAAGCATAAGTGGTCTAATCATTCTCCCTGCTTTTCAGAGGCTGCAGAGATACAATTAAAGACCATCCAGCCAACGCTGAGCCCAGCTGTCTACTGGGTCTGCTCTGGCAGTCCCTAAGCACTGAGTGGCTGATGTGCAGAGGGCTTATGCTTAATGACATAAATGAATGAACAAGGGCCCGTGTTGCAGAAGTTCTTACATTTCAATATTCCCCAGTCCTTCAAAAATAAGAACATTTTACGGTTTTTCTTCTGTTGTAATTAATACTAAAAATGAGGTTCATATTATTAGGTCACCTTTAAGATAATCCACACAGGGTAATTGCCATTGTCAATAAAAGCAGCTTGCCTAACTGAAAACTTGTGCAGCAAGTGCAGCTAATACGTCATTTTAAGTTGCTGTCACTTTCTGCTTCCTTCACTATTCCATGTAAAAAACACCTTCTAGTGTCTTCCATTACTGCTTGGAAAGTTCCAAATGAATTCAAAACCTATCACAGTACACTGGAATAATATGGGATATTGTACATGGGAGCTAGTTCTACTTTTTATAGCAGTAAGAAGGGTTGAGGTGAAAAGGCTGGACTCAACTAAGTACAACTATAGCTCTGCAAATGATGCATTTTGCCCACACCTAAATTATACTAAAGAATGATCACACCAGTGAAGCAGCAGCAGGACCTCTGATTTTGCTGGAAGCATTGGTAGAAATTCTTCATGTTTAAAAATAGTGATCCCATCTAATACCAGGAATTCTACTAGGTTTGAATGTGAAGCTTACTGTATTTTTTTCATCTTTTCCTCCACGTAAAAAAAATCATCTAGCTCTTCAACTCTTCTTGATTCAAATGATATTTCAATTAGATCAAGAGCTAGCTATCATTTAAGGTAACATAATTTTCAAGTCTGAACCCCAGAAGAGAATTAAGAAATTAATCCCCTGAGGATGAATTTTCATCACTTAATGTGGGTCAGGAAGCAATTCACAGGAAGTCCTCAGTACAGAGGGTTTCTCCATAGCAATTTGAGAAAGGCTGACTGTTCCGTAAAAGAAGCCATTTGAATGAAGAGCAGAGGGTAACAGTCTCTGAACAGGACTTCAGGAGTGTTCAAAAGTGATGAGGAATCTGAGGCTGAACACCCGTGCAATTGCTATTACATGATCTGGGTTTGTGTGCTCTTGGGCTAGATACTGTAAAACAGCCAACTTCAGCTTGTGTCTTTTCTCCATAAAATCACAGTCTGCACAATACTGGGCAAATGGAAAAGGATTCCCTTAGATTACATTACTTAAAGGAGCTACAATACAAGATCTTACTCCTTTGAAAGGGTAGCAGAGCAAAACTATCTGCTTATAAGAACTGTCACTGTGCTTGAGGAACTAAGCTTTCAGTGTTAAAACCCACTGAAAGGTAACTCCAGAGCATGGAGTCTGACACTTCTAGACACAAAGCAGGAATCCTAACTAGAGTCCCCCTCAAAAGAGATGAGTTTACCAGAGCACTAGAATCCATTATTAAGCAAAACATGGGCAAATATGGAGTTTAAGGAATCTGACAGACTGTTATTAAGATGGAGAGTTCACCCCTCCTTTCTTCCTGAGTGTATTTGGTATTTATCTGATAGAAACTCCTGAAATGTTTTCAACAGTGATATAGCAAAAAGTGGTTTTGATGCTCCAACATCACAGAGGCAAGGACATGCAGCATTTTAATATTTATTACCTGACCAAAGGTATTTGACACTTCACAAGAATATTAATTTCTCCCTTGCTAAACAAAATTACATCCAAAAGTTTGGCAGTATGTGTGCGGAAACAAAGAAAAGGCAACCCAAAATTTCTTTTGACTTGTCACCTCCTTTAGCCCATCCTTTTAACCTCCATTTGAACTTTGGCAGTAGTTAAATTGTAGACTGATGCTTTAAATAGAGCTTAAAAGTGCTGACAGTGTTGGAATAAAGGTTTGAACACACTAATAGGTTTTAGTGTCTGAAACTTTTGACAATCTGGCCCTGAGTGTCATGGGTCTCTCTGAGTGAATTCCATCTGTCCCATAAACTGATGCATTGAAACGTAATGCAGCCTTTTGATCTTCCTTGTGTGAAGATCCTCATGTTCCACAAAATCAACAAGATGCTCTCATTCACTGAAAAGCCAGATCTTAGACTTGGTGATTGGTGAGACTATACTACTTGCTAGTGTATGTGCCTTTTCCCCTTTGCCTATGTCAAATTTCAGCTGCACAATGACCTCACAAACACTGCTGAAATATCAAGTGCCTTTACTATTATGACATAGTTATGTTAGAACAAAATATCATGCTATCTGACCATATTATGACCTGGTCATGTTAGCATAATATCAACTGAGACTGTAAAATAAATGCTAGTAGTTGCACTCTGCAGTAAAACACACCATAGTGAATTAACAGACACTTCAGAAATGTTGTTTATTTGTCTATAGTGAAGTGTTTTGCTATCTCTAGGTGTTCTTCGGTGGGGTTTGTTAAACAAACATGTCACCTAACAAGGTTGCTTCCAGTTAGCATTGCCATAGTTGGAAGTGGAGCAAGAAAAGGATTATTTTAAACTGAGTTCATAATTAGAAATTAAACCGGGGCTGAAAGCCCACTTGCTGTGAGTCCACAGCACAGTGCAGAGAGGACTCATGTGCAGTCTTTCCATGCTGAGACGCTCAGCCCTACACCCAGAGCTGCCACCAAGCTGCTTAGAAGCTTTCTAAGACCTCCAGAATCACCAAACAGGGCTGGGTCCCAGCTGCCCTCCAACACTCCCAGAAAATGAAGCACTATGAACCCTCAGGGAGATTCCCTTACCCTGCTTCAGCATCCACATAGCAGTACTGCTGTGCTTGAGTAATTTTATGCAGATAGATGTGGGGCAGGATTTTCCCTTAGTGACTGTTCAAGTTCATTCAAGAGCTACACTGCATATCTGCAAACAGAGCCTAGGAGACTCTACTCCTTGTATCTTCATCCCCAAAATTCATTCAGGACCTTATGTGAACTAGTTGGCAAAAACAACTTCTGGCACTGTAAATACTGTGTTTAGGATCATATATCACTCAGAAAATAAATCTATTTTGACATGTAAAATGAAGTTTCACTTAATTTAAATACCATCTGTATGACGAGGGTCTTTTCCAGCTGCTTGCCATATAGTCATTTTTTTTTAATTTTAAAATATAATTATTAATACTACTAATTATTAACATGAATAACAATTATTGGTTTTTTATA
This sequence comes from Promerops cafer, assembly GCA_013398275.1. Classification (NCBI taxonomy): domain Eukaryota; kingdom Metazoa; phylum Chordata; class Aves; order Passeriformes; family Nectariniidae; genus Promerops; species Promerops cafer. The sequence continues at coordinate 56,526 of VZSE01012287.1, forward strand.
TTAATAAATAACTAATTGATAAGGGCACTATTTTCTTATTCTTAAAATGCTATTAATAATGAAGTTATATCCTGTATTATATCTCCAAAACCAGGTGTCAAAACCATGAAATGTTTTCATGTAATTTACAGTTATTTCATTAGATGGCAGTGTTACATTCAAAAACAAGTGTTTTATTCTTTTATACATATGTTTTTTATATTCACCTAGAAAAACAGCTGATCTCACTTTACATGATAAACTGTACATGTGTATATACATGTTAGAATGTTCATGTCTTACATCTGGAAATGTATCTTAAAATTAAATGCTAAGTGTTGCTAACTGAATCAAGATAATATTCTACTTGCCAAAAAGTTATACCTTTAATAGATAAAATATTATTTACCATCATTGTTAATTCCTAGGATCTATTCAAGAAATCTATATTCCAGAAATCAGTGTAAACAGAGGAATTATGATTTTAAACAATCTTTATATTTTCTTGATCCTTGGGACAGCTAAGAATCAAGTCAGCCCCAAACAGAAGTTTGAAACTGCTTTAATAATTTCCTATAAAGAGCTTTTACAATGCCAAGAATGATGTCATTTCTCTTGTATCACCGATATCTATGCTGCCCCTTTGCCACACTAAAATCTGAATCCATAGAGCAAAGACTTGCTATCTTACTTTTGAGAAAATCTTATTTTTCTAGAACTGAAAGAATATCTGAGATTTTTTTCTTTTCTAATTTCTTTATACTCCTTTCCGCCCTTGATATAACTATCAAGGAAGAAGAAGGAGTATCAAAATAGAAAAAAAAAAAAAAAAGGACTTATTTGTTAAGGGACCCTAAATCTAAGATAACAACAAAATATTTGGTATGGCTGATGGTGAAGTAAAACAAGAAGTTGGAGGATGAAAGAATTGTACTGGAAAAATATTTTATGCTTGTCCTGGTCACATCTTCTGTCCTTCACATCTGGCATTGGACATCGTGTAGGATATTTAGATGGACAGACCCTCTCATTCAAGATGGTAGCACTGTTCATAGGGAAAACTACCAACAAAAAATTATTCACGCTATGTGTATGCTTCTCTTCAGGATACAGATTGTTCTCAAATGCCCCAGATGCTGCCTTTTTTTTTTTTTTTGTCTGGGAATAAATTCTACAACCAAATCATACAAACTCAATTTCCACCTACAAAGTCTGTGCAGCATATTAGTCATTCCATCCATGCAGATCTATACTTTTATACTTTCTGCCAATAGGTTTTCAGACTTGCTGGAGGAAAATGATAGTGAAAAACTACAGTAGTTCTTCAGCATTTCTTTATCATCAGTTGTTCACATAGAAGCAGCACTTTAACTGGGAAAAAATAATTCCCAGTTAAAGATGTGGTTTATTTCCCTCCCTCTCTCTCTCTTTGCAGTATACATGATGCCAACATGGTTACTGATGTACTGTTCCTTTGGGTTGTAGTTTTCAAGGTTACAGGACTAATACTGCAGGTGCCTGAGAAGAGACAGCACCCTCCTTAATGTTGTACTGTCCTTCCCTGTACAGAAGTCTCAGGCAGTGTGCTAAAGTGGACTGCTTTTGTCTTACAATGTTCCTTAAGGGATTTCTATTTTTCAAATAATGGCTGATGAGACAAGCATTTTAAGAATCTCTGGTTCTTTAGAATTCCATCTATTCCTCTGGAAAGGCATGTTATCAAAATGCCATGGCCTTTACTGGCATTTACCCTGAAGGCTGGGAAAGCATTTCTGTGGAAGGTGGAGTTCTGAGTAGAACAGAATTACAGCAGATGTGCTACAAAGCCCTACCTCAGGCTACTTGTTATTTTTGCACCCTATCTGAGCTGATCGGTTTTTCCCACCTGTGTGAAATTAGCATGCTTTCCTTTTCTTTTTTTAATTACTAGTGTTGTGCACCAGTATAAGGATATCACAGATTCGGCCACAAGTTTGTGTCTCTGATAGAAATATCTCTATTGTGCCCCTCTTGGTCTTTTCTCTATTTAAAATGACATGATATTTTGCCCACTATTTTTCTTTCCAAACTTCATTAAAAATATAGGATTCTCTTAATTTAATTTTCTGCTTCACTTTATTGGCAAGATACTCAATTCCAGGAAATTAGAAAGCAGCAAATTGACATTATTAATGGCCCTTTGGGAGTAGTAAGACTACACATACTGTGATGAGATGATGTAAGTGCACTAAAATAGAAAGAAAGCATACAGGTAAAGGAAGAAAATAGTTATCTTTGTAATTATAGTATATAAAAAAGATATTTTTTTCCAATCTTTTCCTGTTATTTCTGATCTACATGGCTACGAAATCTACTTTTTCTACTATGATATCTTTAATCTGGCTAGCAGAAATATAACTTTTAAACTGAGGTCTTTAAAAAGCTGAAAGCCAGGATGACAACGACGATGATGATGATGATGATGATGATGATGATGATGATGATGATGATGATGATGTTGATGATGATAATTAAAGGAAAAAGACATTGCAGATCATGTTTTGTAAGTTTGCAATGATGCATCAGAGGTGGCTAATATTCCCCGTGAAGCTGAAACTCTTGCTAATGGTTCTGCACTGTGTCCTTTCATGCCTTCCTGGTGAAACACCTTCTGGCAAAATTTGTCTTCTCATTGGACACAATCAGATGATAACTCAGATTTCAAACACAATATTCTCACATTTGTCTTTACTAATATATTCATGCTTCAAAATAAAATAATAATTTATTGAAACTTTTTTTTTTAATATTAGAAAAACTTTAATGTGCTACAGAGCCATCAAACGGATTTAGGAAATTTTAAGTGTAAATTGTAGGCATGAAAAAGTATAGAGATTAACAACTCTGATGGTTTGTTTTATCTATGCATGAATGTGCCAGACCAGAAGTGAATACATAGTCCAAAGTCTTTAGGATTTTGTATAATCAGACATTAATGACAAAAGAACCCCATTACTACAAAATTATAGTTTGATCAGCATTCCCTATCAAATAAACTTTTTCCCCATATAGTTTGTAGAGGGTGAGAAAAACACCATTATGTTTGCCAGTAATCACCTTTTCCACTATTTAGCTGGCAAATAAAATACAGAGCTGTGAAAACCTGCACCACAGAGGCCTCAGGTGCTGTAGCTCAGAGAATATGGAAACTGAACATTCTACTGAATGCTCTTCAAAGAAAAAAATTCATCTGCCTTTTAAGGATAGACAGCCAATGAGATCTGTGTCAGATCTCTAAAACCAGACAGTTTCTGATCCTGCTTCCCAGCTTTATAACCAAGGGCTAAACGCTGGGCGAGCAGTTTTATCTCCGGCTGCCTTTGCCTCCCCTCCCTGCACGCAGAGCTTTGCTGCCCTCGCCCCTCAGCACAGGGCTGGTACTCAGGCACTCTGCACGTCCTGCCCTTGGGAGGCAAGGCAATGCCTTCCTTTGGAGTAGGATGATGTAAAAGCAGGGGCGCAGCTGTTCAAAATCCAGAGCTGCCTCTGACAGAAAACGCTAAATACAAGCAACAGGAGCATAGCCCTCATCAGGAGAGTCCAGGTCTCTCCGATGAAACAGGAGATGCTGGTTGAACAAGGAATTAAGGCTAAAAAAATGTAAAAATGCATAATTAGGAAGACCTGATTTGCTCATGGAGGTGAATGTGTCTACGAAGGGAAACAGAAGGTTATGCACACAGAATAAAAATTGATGACTGACCGATCAACCTTTGGAGGGATTCAACTGCTTAGAGAGCAGTTTCTGTGAATAGTAGGGACGTGGGACTGGGAATAGTTCACAATATGTTAACCCCATCCTGTCATTCTTTGTGCTTTAAAACACTATTTCTATCTTAGGAAAAGAGAAGCAGAAATGTTAGCCAACTATGATTTGATTAGATGAGTATTCCCATATATTTGCAACAGACTTAAAAGAGATTGATTTCCTGCAAAACTGTAAATATCTACTTTCTAATAGCAAAAAAAAAATAAATCTTATACCTCATAAGTCAGTAGCAAAATACATTACTTTTAACATCATTAAACAGTTATGAATTTTGTATAGAAAAGCAGAATATCAGCCGATTTCCTTCACCTTTTTCCAGCCATGTGACGGAAAACCTGAACAAAAAAAAATGAAGTTCAAATGAGCCCAAAGACCAAAAATACATTTATTTTGGTTATTTTTATCTTACTATCAGATTTCTTCTGCTGATTTGAATAAGTTACCTTGGAGAAACAATGTATAGAAGTCTGTCTTCAGATCTCTGATAGGAAATCCCCACTACAGCAATAAATATTGTATCTATGGCAGGCAATTGGCAAGCTACCTCAATCATGATAGTCCCTGGCTGACAATCACACAAAAGTGAGACCAGAAAGTATATCTTAAATGTTTCAGCACTTGGATTTTCCTAACTACTCCTTTCAAGTTCTTTATGAACAACTTGTATATAGATCAAAACATGCTAATTTCATCATCACTGGCCAGCTTCATAAAAGAATCATACAAAAACATATGGGCACACTCACCAACTTTTTAAGCAACCAAATCTTTCATGGAGCTATTGAAGTTTCTTCATGAGATAAAAGCATTTTGCTGTTTTGAAACAATAGTACCTTTTTTAAAATATGAAAACATATGAGAGTGCTGTGTGTCATTCATCATCTGTCAAATTTTCATTTGAAACACTCTCAAGGGGCTGCCTAAATATGCAAAGGTAGCAAGGGCTACTACACTGCACAGCCAAGAAAGGTCTGGGGTTTGATCCTGAATGTACTAACAGCCCAAGGCAGCAAGAGAAAATATCAAAAATACGTACAAAATACCTGGATATGAGATGCACTTTATTTTTGCTCCCTTGAGACAGTCTTTGAAAAAGCATTGCTGAGCTGCAAGAGATCTGTTCTCAGAGATAGTCAGGGATAGGAAACGAATCCTAAAAAGTGACCTAAAGAAGGTGAGAGCAAATAGAACAGATTAAGGCAAACACTGCTAATAACCTAGAATTAAATAACTTGAGCTGTTCAAGGTGTATATGCCATGAAGAAAAACTGCATTAACGTCTACATATTCCTTATTGTAGCTGTTTGCCCAGCACCATCACAGAATGGAGAACACTTTACATAGTTAAGATTAGCAGACACATTCCTAGATAAAAGAATTTATCTCCTCATTACAGTCAACTTGAGAAGTTAACTGAGGTTATAAGCCACAAAACCACAACCACTATGCAAATGGGAGTATCTTGAGCACAACTTTCATACTAAATCAAATGTATTGTGGTGCTTGCAATAGTACTTGAATACAACCATGAGAAATATCTATCAGATGAGAACTTCATAGCACATGAGACAACTTCATACTGCACCTTACAGCATCCAGCATTCACAAGCACAACACTCACCTTAGGAGACTTTACAATTTTGGAAAAGATACCCATGGCACCAAGATCTAAAAGAAAACCTGCGAGTGACTAGAGGTACTATGCTACACAGAGTTCAGTGTTTGCAGTTTCTACTTTATACATAAAGATAATAGCATAGAATTAAGAACACTTGCTGACCATTTGGTGACTGTTAAGTACTGGATTCTAGATCACTGAGGAAAGTTTAGACAAAGCAAACTTCTCACAGCAAAAATCTACTGTTTGTTTGTACAAAGAGGTATAAGATTCTAGCAAGAGTAGGGATTTCTTTGGATTAACTGTAAAGAGATCAATAAGAAAAAAAACAGATATCCAGATCACTACACCAAATCACAGTGGGTAAGAGCTATGGTTGTGAAAGTTTGACTGGAGGGCCCGAAATACAGCATAGCTTTGTACAGCCATGACAAGGAGTTTCCTGAACAGGAAAAGCTACCATCTGACATTTTAAAAATCAAAATCTGCTCTAAATAAAAGCTGGAATACAATAGGTTACAGCCATGCACTCATCTTTGTGTTGAAAATTACCAAAGGGATAGATCATTTTAATAGCCCCATCCTGGAACAGGTTAAAATTCTCGACAAATTATACAGTTATATGTCTTATAAGACTTTTCTGCATTTGTTTAATTTAATGATTCATTAGCTATCTTGTCACCTGCTAAGTGTGAAATTAAAATATAAAGACTTAAATAGGTAGGCCCGAGTTTGAATAGCCAAAGGAAAAGGGAGAACAAAGATCAGAATGCAGCTATGAGTTTTCATGCTGTCATTGGATTATGTTAGTTTTCAGAAAGAGTACATGGCCAAAGCAGCACTAAATCTAAGAGATATAGACACAGTCTTTATCCAGGTGAAAAGAAAAAGAGGCTTTTGTTGGAGCTGAAAACTTGGTTACCCACCTGATCAGTAGGTCCCCTAGTAAGGAGGACTTACTAATTGTGAAGATCATCTCAGAGTTTGCAAAAAAAGTCCTCAGAATATTCTTCTATTATTTCACCTTCATCATATTTATACCAAGCTTCCATCCATATCTCTGCTAGAAAAGGAAATTCTATTTTCTGGCTTCAGCAAACTAGAAAACGTAAAACCAGCATTAGCAGAACATTGATGACTTGTAGCTAATATTACTTCATGTTTTTATCCAGAAGCTTCAGCACAATAGGTGTAAACTGCTAAAAACTCTTCGGTGCAAAGCATAGTTGCCTACCACCACCTTCTGATAGCCACCTACAGATGAAATCACCCTAAGGCAAACCTACTTGTCTTGAGACTCATGTTCATGTCCATTGCACTTTACAGTCATTGGAATTAGAGGTGGATGGATAATCTTACAGGAATAATAAAGAAAAAACCATGTCCCCCACTCTATCAGCCACTGAGACTGTCATTGTCAGGAACAACAGAAACACTTGAAACTAATTTGAAAAGCACAGTTCATAAATATATGCTAGAGTAGATATAGATATATAGATGATATAGACATCGATTAGATATAGATTAGATATAGATATAGATATAGATATAGATAGATAGATAGATAGATAGATAGATAGATAGATAGATAGATAGATAGATAGATAGATAGATTTAAAAATTTACATTTGGGAGTCAAATGTGACTTAACTAATGTGATTTAAATGGGTTGTATCTGTAAATCAGATACCACTCCAGACTTGAAGATACCCATGAAAGTAACACATAGTTTGTGATATTTTAAGTGAAATAAAACATGATTCAATTTTGCTGTAATTAGACAAAATATATAAACCAGGACGTTACCACAGGAAGAGTTTTACTAAGCTCACTGTCAAAAGACTGCCTTTCTAACACCTTTACTCCTTTCCCTATAAACTGCCTTTATGAGAGACTTGCTATAATAAGAGAACAATAGCAATAGCATTTTTGGATATATTCAAAATACAGAGAGCTACTGTCACCACTGCTTTAATTCAGAATTTTCTCTTTTTCCTGCACTTCCAGAATGGTTCTAGTGACTGATCATGTTGCAGATTAAACAGCTATTTTGGCAAGCTGCCAACCAATTTCTGTTTGAAACTTAATCTCTCTCCAACCGGCAATAGAAGTAACTGTTTGACCTCTTCCCTGTTTGGATTTTTTTTTTTCTTCCTATTTGTGCACAACTTATTGATAAAGATGTCATGGTTAAGTATGCCCCACCTGAGAAGCTTTTACAACTTTCTGGTTTTCGGCCCATGAATCTCTGAATGTTAAGAAATCATAAAGGATTGTCAAAACTTATGCAAATCTTTGTATCAAAAACTGAGTTAAAACTAATGCCATAAACCAAACTTCCCAGATTGCCATTTAATGGCATATAACAATTTCAGAATGTTCTCTTTCCCTCTCTAGCAATATATTTATTGCCATGTACTGAGACAAGCACTGACACTCGGTACAGTAACAGCAACAATTCCACCATAGCTGCTGAACACACTACTGCCAAGGAAACCATTCTAAGAGAAATGTCTGATAAAGTGTACATTTATGCAGACGTCCAGGAAGTGAAGAATTCCATCATCATATTTTTTGACATTGTGAAATGTTTATTTCTCTTCCTCATCAACGGAAATAGCCCAGAGGAGAATTGATAGAGGAGAATGCCTAGAATGTACATGTCTTACTCTCCTTCCACTGGAGTACTCTCTCCCAAGGTGGTAGTGTCTTATGCAGCTGTTATAATGTTCATATAACATTTGAGTCTTCAAATGGATCTACTATTAAAAAAACTACCATGTAATTGCAGAGATTGGAACAGTGGTGAAGTCAATAGTTTTTCATCCATTAAAAGTTAAAGGAGAAAATGCAGAAAAGATCTCCAAAAGGCCTCCTTACTAGTAGCATCTCCATGCACTATGGAGCAATAGGAGCAAAACTTAAGCATCATACCACCATGTTCTCAGTACCTGACACAGGCTTGGTCCAGTACATCAAGGGAATAGTAAATTAATAGTAAAATGTATTTATGGTGTGTGAAATTGCCTTACCTCTGTTTAGTTCTTTGCTGATGGAAAAAGTAGTATGGGAAACCGAATTGGCAGTGGTATAACTAGAACCATAGCACAGTGGTACTATTAAGATTACATAAGCAGTGGAAAATAACTAAATTACATGCATTGCTCAGCTGCTAGCAATGGCCTATGTTCAGGTAAACTTCACAAGGTTACTGAAGCTAGATTAGATACCTATGAAAAAAAAGAGTAAACAAAGCACATCAAGAAACAAAGGTAGCATGATGACAGTGTCCTTGTTAAATGACTGTCATATATCAGAAAGTAAATTCTGCCCAGCTTTGAAGTGCTACCAGAGTGCATGGCAATACCAGGGATTTCAATTTTCAGATAGAAGCAGTGAGGCTGGCTGTCTTACCTGAGTATGAAAGACAACATCAATAAGCTTATGATAGAAAACGTGAAGATATGGACAGGATCAAACTGCTCCACGTAAACACAAAGGGCTCAGACCAATGGAAGGACTGTGTACCTTATAGACTAGCTGTCCACTTTTTCTGATTATATCAACTTGTCTATTTAAAAAATACTAATTTCCAGAGGAATTTGAGTTCTCCTATGACTGATAACTATTATGGCTGTAAAACTTCCACAGAAGACTGTTAAGAATTCTACTTTCTGCATTCTGATCAAGTGCACAAAGATTAATAGAAGTAACTATTTCACTTCAAATATGCTCAGAAGTCAAGCTTCCTCCTGGCTTTCAGAAAATCTTTTGTATGGCCAGTATGTTATTTCTGACACAACTTGGAAAACAGAGCAGCAAAAACCAAAATATATGAAGAAATACAGAACTAGCATGGTGCACTCCTTTTCTAGCCAGCTCTGAGACCAAAGGGACAAATTTTACAGCTTGTAGGAGAATCCATGGGAAGCAGAAAGTGGAGCTGCAACTGCTGCACAAACTGAATTAACTGTCTTGAATGGTTCTTCTTCCCTGGGAAAAAGATAAATGAGGAAAGGCAAAAATAGGGCAGCCAATCATACAGGAATTTATTTCAAGATGTGGCATTTTCTCTGCCTTCAGAGATTTCCTCTGAACCTTGAACATTGTCACCTCCTTCAGATTACTCCCTTCATAGTATTAGAGCAGCCCACATCTTTCAGATTTATATAGTTATTAAAATAAATTAGAGTTAAACTAGATCATTTATTCAACTGGTTAAACAGAACAAACCCCTCCCTCTATGCTGCTGGGCTTTTTGAAGTGGGAGTGAAAATCACACACCAAAAACCCCTCAACCTCTGTCAATTAAAGCTATTAGTTTAATAACATATAAAAATTGCCCTTTTGAGGTGTTACTTTTGTATTCACCATTCTCAAACTAGAAAAACATTAATTGCATCTTGAGATCATGATGGACAGGATGGAACAGAGAGCAAATAAACGCTGCAAGCAAAATGAAATAAGGAACCTCGATATATTTCTTCAATGGAAATACACCAGAACTAAAAAGGAGGCTGTGACAGCTTTTCAGTGCTCTGGAGGTTTTGTACAGTCATTCATCACCACTGTACCTGCCCCATTATATTTTGTTCAAGGTTTATTTGCATATATCTAAAATGGAAATGGGGCAAGCACATATCAATCTTCTTCTTCTTTACTTCAATGGTGGGTATGTGTTTGGATCCAAAGTTTCAGATGATTATTTACCATTTAGATGTATCCTCAGTTACTGTTACTGTGGCATAGCAGTGAAAAAAGATGCACAATAACAAGTTTGATTACAGCCCTTGACATCTTCTATGTATTTTTGAAAATGAACATTAAACTAGTTTAATCCAAAGAGAAAGAATTCTTCCTGCTATGGTTTAAACACTGAGTGTATTTGCCAGAAATGCTTGGGAATTATACCCTAAGCACCAGCTACTTCTTTTTTACAAAATTTATATGGAATAAACTACTTTTTAAGATGCAGAGGAATAATTTTTCTATTTAAAGCATATACTTTTGTCTTCAGCTATTGATCCATTACTAATGGGACTCAATGTCACTCACAAAATAATTATTTTATGGTAAACCGGGGTGTATTACAATGTTATTTTACTAAGATGTCTTCAGTGTACTGTAGATCTTCCACTTCCCATTTTTCAGAAAATTTGAATAAAACTTTTTATCTCAGTGAGTTACAAATTGCTAGCCACAAAGTGCTGAAACATGTTTTTGTGTATCTGCATTTCATTTCTATTAGTAAAATGATTTTATCAGCAATCCATCAGTAACCTATGCTCATCCACTTCTCACTATAGACTGAAAGAAGTTCTGGCACAGCAAGGTTCTAGTAAGTGTGCTATATACTGGAAAGTGGTTTTCACTGAAACCTTGATTTTATATAAAATATTCATGTGCAGTACTTGAACCATATATGATTGCATAAAACTGAATGCAAATGAGTTGTCTTGAGCAGGAGCCCACTGGGAGCATTGGCATCTGAAACATGAGACCACCTCTGGTGCCCTCTCCTGAACTGCCTTCCCTGCAGTTTTCCTGGGCCAGCCTTGTCCATGCAGGTGGCAATCATGTGACAGCAAGCTTCACCAGGTTTAGGTCTAAATCATAAATCAGTCATTAACCCTTTGTATTCTTGCAGAGCAGACTTCCCCATCAGTTAATATTCAGATGAGTTTGTGCTTCATAACTGACAGTTCTGAATTAAATTAGTATGATCTGCCTGTTTTATAGCTGTAACTAGCACAGAGAGACAGCTCATCTTTGTTCTGACAGCTTTCACAGAACATCTCACGCTGAAAATATTGCCTAGATGAGGAATTAAAGTAAGAAGGTTGTCTTCTTAGGCTTCTCTGTACTCAGTGGAAGAACAACCCTCACTCAGAAGCTTTTCATACAGCAGTATCTGGAACTTTGCACTCTGAACTTGTTTCCCCTTAACCATATTGATAGGGAATATAATTAAAACAGGAGAATACTACATGAAAATTTTACAGAGAAGAGCTGCTTGTGTGTAAGTAAAGATAGTAGCAATACTTTGGCCAAAAACCATCAAGCGTGTTTTGATTTGATTCAGGACTTCAAGAGTTAATATTAGTTTTTCTTTCAAGGTAACTGCAATACACCCTTCACAATTGTTGCAGGTTTGAAATGTTGCACATAGTGGGCTGAGAGACTCTCAGTTTAAAAATAACAGTAAATCAAAGAAAGTGAAGTAACTTTTAATTCCCTTTTTAAATGTGCATTTGAATTTAATACAATCTGTAAGGCACTCTCATAAGTAAAAAAAATTTAAACATTCTTTTCCAAATAAGGACAGTTACAAGGCAATGGTATGCACATAAAATATAAACTTATCTGTAATTGATAAACAATGAAACACGAATGTTCAGGTTTTGGATGCATTGCAAGGTAATGTCATTTCTGTATCATGACACTACTCAGAGTAAATATTGGCACTCTAAATGATTTCTTATTGGGGTTAGGAACTTGTATTCTCTTCATATCCCAGTAAAAAATAAACTCTTTAATAAATAAATATATAAAATAAATATATGCTATCTGGAGATGTATAAATAGGTCCATCCTGAAGAAAAGTTCCAGTTTTGACTACTGTTTATTGACATCTAATGTCCATCACTGAAGTGGAGCCTGTAAAACTTCACACACAGCTCTCGGGATTTATTACTATTTTACAGTCCATTTCTTTCTATTTCTTCCAGCCATTGTCTCATCCATATGATGTAGATGGTTCCTTGCTAATCTACAGGCCACAGGTAATCCAGACAGAATTGCCAAGAGTTCGTTATGTTTTAAGAAGTCCCACGTCCCCTGGTGACTGGCTACCAAACCATTCAGCAAGCCTTGAGGAGGCTGGTTCACGCTCAGCTTCAAGGCTTTGTCTCCTAAATCCAGTGGTTAGAAAACGGAGGCTTGCCTTTCCCCAAGTAGGTTCTTCACATCCAGCATCCTAGACCGCTGCAGGTTCCTCATGCTGGCACTGCCATGAAAGCATGGGCAACAGCTCCACTTTGCTTTTTTGCCAAAGCTGCCTCTTTCCTTAGCTGTATCCTAACACATCTTTGTACAGTTCTGGAACTCTTTCAGGATCCACAGGCCGGGGCAAGAAATGAGTGAATTTCTGGTGTCTTTTGGACCTTGCCCCATCTCTGGGAGTGCCATCTTTATTCAGTGCTACAAAGTACCTCCGCCCTGAATCTCCATGTTTGTATACATTGGATGAATAAGTGTTGTACCAGTTTTCCTCAAATTGTTCCCTGAAGATGCACTCAGAAGTTAGTTTCTCCTACAGAAAGAAAAAGAAAAGAAAAATAAGTTAAGCTGTCACTAGATATTTGAAGACATGAAAAAAAATATTATAAAAATAAACAATGCTTTAGGCTTTGTGTAGCCTTACTGTTCATTTAAATGTCAACAAATCAAACCCAAGAAGAGCATGCAGACCTGACAACAAATTTGGAAATTTGGACCTGTACACCTACAATTTTGGTTTTAAAAAATTAATTAGCATTTACTGTAAGAAAGCATCACTTATTTATTTAAAGTTCATCTGACTTACAGGAATTATATTATGTAGAGTTCTGTCTTGGGGTATCTACTGTTCTAGAAATGATATTTGGTAGAGGGACTCAGATGCAATGTAACAGAGCAGGAAGGTATTTACATATTTCTTTGTGGCATGCATCACTTCTCACATTTTAAACTGGAATGACTACAACCAAAGGAAGTGGAAAAACAGAATATTTTATCTGAAGATGTTTTAAAACTTGAAAGAAGAGTAGGACTGGTATTACTCTCATAGCTTTGTAAAAATCAATTCTATTTTGTTGAAGTATCCAAGGCTATACTGTGTACTTCAAAAATACATTGCACATTTCAACAGGAAAAGATGTTAGCGTTTTGAAAGCTGAGATGAACTTCTTGAGGGGGTTGCATTGTGTTAGGAAGCAAACCAAAAGCCTAAAGATGTATGAGCTGAAATGAAAGTGGTACTTACAGAGCCATAGAGTTCTCCCTTCTCATTCATTCCAAGGTAAAGGCCACTGTCCACGCCTCTAATACTGACCAGTCCCACTGCCACACTGATGAATTCAAGGATACCTGGAAAAAAATTGCTTTAATTAATTTTGTAACCATAAAACACATAGCATCCAAAAACTCAGTTGAAAACAACTAGAAAATGCACATATTATGGTGAATGTGGCCTAGCATCTCTGAAATTTAAAATACTATGTGAAAATGTACACAATGTTCACAGGAAAGCAGTCTGAGAAGCCTCATCTAGGAACATGAATCCTACACCATTTAAGAAACTTTTTTCAAAATGTTGAATATGAAAGGATTTTATTCAGCACTGAGACTAAAGCCATGACTACCATGCTGTTGGAGTCTTAAATGATTGTACACTATTTGCTGAACTGCCTACTCAAATATTGGAAGATTGGTTTGAATTACCTGAAAATATACTTTACTACTTCTACAGAGTTATCTTAAAAAAACACATCCATTATTAGGTCATTTGAATGGAAATCAAAGTACAGATGGGAATTTTATATAACAGAATCTACCCACAGAAAAGGAAAAGTATTTGCCAGACATCTTATCTAGCATATGGGCCTACACCTCTTGACACAACTTGCTGTCTTTAGTGAAGGCTTTTAAAGTACATAAAATATGCTGCTTTTTTTGCTACTGTTTGGATTATAACGTTATTTATATTACATTTGCCCAAAAATGTAATATATATTAATAAAGTATTTGAGACATGAGGTACTATTTGAAGCCTGAATTTGGCAAAGGTAAGCCAACATATTTAACCAATTGATATGCACAGATTACAGCACATCCAAAACATGAAAGAAAGGGAATGTGTGAACTGGGTTTTGGAAGTTGTTAACAATGTAAACAAAGCCTCAAAAAGAAGTGCCAGAATCATATCTAAGATATTGCTGTTCAGCAGCCAAACCACAAAACTTTTAAAAAACCCTGAATCTAAGGTAAGTAGTTTTAAATAGTGCAGCTGATTATGGCTTTTTGTCTGTTTACTATTTATGACTTCAGGACAATTTTCACTTTCAGACAGATGGACTATCTGGATAATACAATAATTTAAAATATTTTCAATTTTAATTGAGCTTTGGCAGGTTTCTTAGTTGTATTAACAAACAGCAAAGAAAATAAATCCTTTACAAAGAGTAAGCATTAAAAACTGTATCACACATAAGTCATCCTAGTTTTCCAGTTCATAAAGCACAGTCCCATAAAAGATTTGGAGGCATTTCGTCTTTCTGATATCATTTTCAAAGCCACCCTTTTCCGAAAGCATAATAAGCAGGTGATACAACCCACAAAGAAACCACATCAGACAAACCTGCCAAGAGTAGTGGTAGAATAAAGGTAGTACAATTCTAAAAAGCCCAGTAAGTGTTAGATCTATGGCTAACTTGATTTTCCTTTTAAAGCAAAGATTTATTTCATGTTTACACGCTGTAGGAAATCTTCCTTCTGAGAACTGTCTGACTACTGCTCTTCTACTTCTTAAAACATCTATGTGTTATAAAAGCAATTAAGAGCCATTCCAGCAGATTGTTTTGACTATGGGGAGGATGATAGGAAGCTCTTTAATCACCTTTTTACGACTGCTAAATCAATACACACCAAAACTCACATGTAGTTGACAATAGCAGGTTTGTTCGGATGTCTAGCTTCTACAACTACTATTTAGGATTTACTCTCATATCACAGGAAATGTTTATGTTTTGGGGTTGTCTTCACCTCCTTTGGGTTTATTGACAGAGAAAGCTGGCTGGGAAGCATTTTAAGCACTTGATCAAAGAAGCATTTTAGGCTCCCCTGCTTCAGCTTTATGTCCTGTGAAGCACAGCAGTCTAATGCAGCCTAAGATCAGCATGCCCAAGTCTGTGACCTATACTGTTTTGCAGACCCAAGAAGCTCTGATAGCAACAGTGAATACAAAATGGGTCAGTCTGACTCTAGACCATCCCCACTAAACCTACCGGTGTATGCATGTGCTTATAGACGCACAGCGTAGGCTGAGCAATGCCTATCTCCTGACTCACCTGGGATGCACAGCCCTCCCTCACTACCCTGCCCTGGTGCAGACCGTACGGTCAAACGCCGGAGGGTGAAGCCTTTCTGTTCCGAAAACTCATCCACCTGTGCCAGCATCACATCTCCCCCCCGCGAGCACGACTGCTCCCGCCCAGGTACACACAGAGGCGCTTACACACACACCCACACCCACACCCACGACGCACACGCGGGGCCGTGCCGCAGCCGCCTACCGAAGAGGCTGTGGTCCTGGCGGGTGCCACGCACGCTGCCGTCGGGCAGGATCTGCAGGTGGAAGCCGGTGCGGCAGTACAGCTGCCGCCGCCGCAGGATGCCCTGCAAGTGCGCCAGGTCCGCCGCCGCTGCCGCCGCCGCAGCCGGGCCGCGGCGGTCCCCCCGCTCC
>VZSE01012287.1:72717-137657 GCA_013398275.1 Promerops cafer
CGGGGGCGGGGGCGCGGGCGCGGCCCCTGCGCCGAGGGGAGCGGAGCGGAGCGGAGCGGGCAGCGGGGGACGGGCGGGAGCTCCCGGAGCATTACGTGGACAGGTGCAAGGAGAGGCAGGAGGGAAGAAGGAGAAAGGGCGTTACCTGAGGGTTAGACCTGCCCAGACACACATGAAAGAAAAAACCCGAAGATCTGACAGTTTTACTCCCTGTTTCTAAAACGCTAATAAAATGTACATGCATTACGCTTCCCTTTTATCGCTTCAACTACAAGGAGGGGGATTTCTAAAGGAATTGGCATAGTCAGAGAGGTGCTTTCCCCTCTGCAAATTCTCCCTCGCATTTAATTTATCATTAATGTGACACTAAACTGATCTATAGCATTTGGGTATTGACAGGAGGTCTTAAAAACATAAATGGGCAGCCCCATCGTTTAGGATAAATGTTTTCAAAACTTGCAGAGAAGAAGAAAGAAAGATTGAGAGGTGGCTCATCTAATCCATCTTCTTTGGGGTTTTTCATTGGGCCCGTAGCCAAGGTCTGTAAGCATCATAAATTAGCAATATCATCTACTGAAAGATCCCTGTTGTAGTTCTACAATGTTTTGAATCAATTTGGAACTTTGTTGTCCTGTCCCAGATGAGCATATGCACCTTCTTCATCCCCAGAGTAAAATGGTTCACACAGGAAAATATATTTTGGTGGAAAACATATTCACCAATGGTAAAAAAATGCTACATTAAATCTAAGAGCTTGACTTTTGCCATCTTTCCTGCTTTTTCTGTAAAGTCTAATGAATTTTAGGGCTTAAATGACCTGACCTATCTCAGCATCTAAGATATGCAGTTCTTTGCCAATGTTAAAACATGGTATTAGAGTATAAAATGTAAAGATCTTTCATAGTTAATTCTTTCAAAAGTTCAAGAGAATAGCTTGGTGGTTTAAGGTTTCATTTAAACAAAAAAGTTGCAGAGAATCATGAGAGATTAGTTCTCCCGTCTTGCTTCGTGGTCTTTTCAGTCACAGCCTAAATCTGAGAGATCAAATGGATTTGACTGCTTACCTTTATTTGCTATGGAGAGTATAGGGCTAATTAATTGGCAGGTGCTTTAAAGCAGGTAATGTGACACCTTTTCATCATCGCAGTCCTAAGTACTGCCCCTGTGTGCACCTGAATTATAAAAAGGCTGCTTTAAAGCAAGTGATTTACTGTGGAGGGATTTAAAACTGAAAAAATTAATGCTAAATACAATGATCAGATAAATCACCTCAGAGGAGAGCACAGGCAGACCTGTTCTGAAGGCAGTTACAGATAGATGTTATATTATTTTACCTTTCAGATAACAGGAGCCTGTCATGTGGTGGGACCCAAAAATCCACCATAATCGAGATTTCAAAGCACATCTGTGTAAACATTATCACATCAGTGTAAAACATCAACCAATGAGCTTTCTCTTTGAAGCAAATCTACTTAATTGTAGTGCTAAATCAAAGAAATAGATCAAAGTTGAATAATCTATATGGCACCTATTTCTCAAATAGCCTGTTCACTGATTACTCAAATACACCAAAAACGTTTGAAACAAACATCAAGTATTTTTATTGACATGACTGGCAGGTCAAGATCAAACTGTTCAGCACAGCTGTTAAGTTGCAGGACAAGCACCAGGATGGTACAGTTAAATGCAGGCGGTGTATTGTTCTAAGCCTAAGGATGCTCCCATACAGATACTGTTCCTGGGTCCAAGCAGTACCCTCGAGTCAGTAGAGGGGTCTACAGTTCAGATAACATCACTGTCTCCAGTAGAGAAGGGTTGGGGTTATTTTGAAGAAAAAAAAGTCTCCAGCCATCACACACTGAAAGACCCTTATGGCTAAACCTTTCCTGTTATATAATGGAAACATTTAAAGTAGAGCGGAATACATAACACCAATCTTTTCTGAGTGGAGTCTTTAATGTCTGGGAACTAAACCGGTTATGCTGTTTTATAAAGTACCAGAAAAGAAACAAAAAGATAAGATTTTTTGTCTGTGTGTGTTTGCACTAGTCATGTGACAGGAAAAGATAACGCTAAAGATTTTTTTTTTTTGCACCTTCTGAAACTATACCATGGGAAGTTAAATAATTTTGAAGAGTTTTTTTACAAGAGTACATAATTCAACTTAAAGTATACAGTACAATCTAATCGACTCTACATATACTTCCTAGGGACAGCACTTTCAGTGTCATTGAACAAATATATATGTGGTCAAGTTTTTATTTCCATAGCAAGTAGTTAGGACTTCTATAGACAATACAATTACTGTATATTTCCTAAGAATAGCATGTTGTCATAAGCAAAACCTAGTGGCTACCAAGGGAGTGGAGAATGTAATGGACTGAAATCTTTCATAGATAGTCTGTATATATAGGGAGATACAGATCGATCTACATATCTATAGAAGTCCTGTTAGCTATAAAACTTTAGGTGCTGCAATTTATTGCACCTTTGTTAATTAAAGAACTCCCTCACAACAGTACTGTGCCGGCCACAAATTTTTAATGATATAATAAAATATTGGAAAGGGAGGGTTCATGAATACATAAGAAGGCAAACATTTGGTGGAACAAAAACCATGGAGTAGCACACAAAGGGATATGTCCAGCTGGAGATACCTATGTATCATGGCCAGTTTCAGATTCTTCCCAGATTTGGACACAAAAATATGGTTCTGTGCTTTGAGGAAGGTGAGCAGAACATGCACAAGTTACAATGAGTGCCTTTCTAAGCACTGCAAGTCTGAGTGAAAAAGGTGTATCCTTGTGCAGAATTCACTAGGAGGAAAAGAACAGAACCTTTCCAAGGCTCCATGTACTAATTAGGCCATAATCTGATGATGTAAAGCCTTTAAAATGCAATACATGCGGATTTTAAAAACATTGAAAGCTTTCTCTTCTGAACAGATACAGTAGCAGGTATGTATGCATGTATACATACATGTATATTTATATTTAACTATTTAAGAAAACTCATGTGGAAAAAATGTGGAAAAAGCAATGATGAAGGAAGTTCTACATTTCTTACACCTTCATGCTTCGTTTTATTTCTTTAATTGAAGACAGAAATTCATAGGGCTTTTTAAGATTCACAATTTTACTGTCCATGTTTTTGTGGACACACATGAATGAACCCCTATATATGCAGAATGGAACGGAGAAGCTATTGCAATGAGCACACATTTACATAGCTACATCCAGTGAGAATAGACTGTTTCCATATATCAATATTCAAATGCCTGATTTGGCAGCTTTTTTTATTAGTCCTGTAAGTGAATCATTGGATTAAAACAACCTTAATTTATTTAAATTACATGCTTTCTGAATCTGTGCATACAAGATGTTCAGACAGCGTTTGTTTTTAGACTTGCTGCACAAATGAATTTTGCTCTTGTTCCTAAGCAAACACCTCACCAGGGAAGTTCTGCCTAAAATTACCTGGGTGTAAGTAGTTGCAGATGTGAATTGCATTTTTGAAGTGAAAGAAATTTTAGCCTAAAGGTGTTATTGAAAAGTCAGTAAAATGTGGCTAACTAATTTCAGGGAAACAGTGTGAACAGGGAGATAACTCATGGTTCATGACTACAGTTCAGGTAACTGATGAGCTCTTAACAGGTTTACTTTGGGACACCACATTGACCAAAAGTGGTTTCTCTTCCAGTCAAACCCAAAAGGTAGACTATTTGAAAAAGGCAATTGTATTGGTGAATGATGTGTCCTAATGAGGCAGCTAGAACTGACAAGATCCAAGAGCCACATTCTACTAAATTTTCCAGACTGGATGCTTGGTCATGTACTTGCAAGAAAAGTACTCGTGTTTCAGTCATGCTAAGAATCAGAAACTGTTATTGCCTTGACTCTGAAATGCTGGTCTCCATATTGGCCTTTAGTCATTTAGAACAGAGATGTAGCTCAGACTTGCAGACAAGGATTTTGCCTGTGAGTCATACATATAAAGTATGTATAAAGTCATACATATAAAGTGCCTTATAAAATAAACCAGTAGATTATAAAAAAAATCCCAAAAATAGTTTTTGACAGTTGGGAATAATGAAGTCAAGGGAATTACTTGATAAATGAATTGGCTTACAGTATTCTAAAATTTTGAAAGAAATGCAGTAAATCTATAATTCAGCCCAGATACCTGCCTTTCCAGCCATAGCTCTGAGGTAACTCAGCCTTGGCCATGCTTGCAGTTGCGTGAGCTGACAGACTGTCAGTTGACAAACATGGCCACACTGACTCCTTGACACATATCATAACCACTGAATGTAACTGAAAATGCATTAATTCTCATTTGTGCATTTTCCGAAATCTTGTTCATAATAATATAAAAAGTCATTAGCTATTTCGGGGGGGGGNAAACTTGGGGTAAATGTACTTATGTAAAGAAAAATACTGAGACATTGCAAAAAAATGCCATCAGGTGTGCCGTTCATAAAGTTTCAAGGTAATGTAGGTGGTGATGCAGGTTGTAACATGGAAGAATGCCCTAACATGAAAGGCCTGGCAAGATTTATTGCCCATCAGCATCAAGCAGGGACAAAAGACCATGCTCACCTTTCACTGCTGGTCTTTAACTAGTTCTCGGTTATGCTAAGGAAGCTACCTGTCGCCAAGAATATTTATCAGAGGAGAGGCTGTTGGCATGGCAAGGACACATCGCGGCATCGTGCGGCACACTGCCCCGGGAGCGAGGCCGTGGAGCAACGCGGTGAAGCTCTGGGGCCCGACGCTGAGCACACGCGGCACCCACTGTGCCCGCAGACCGGCAGCGAGGCGCACGCACGGCTCTGCCCCGGTCACGGCAGCTCCCACGCATCAGCCTGCCAGGCACTTCGGCTCAAACTGCGCGGATCCCGGTCCGTGCCGGTTCCTCGTGTTTGGGCTGGCCACCCCGTATCTCCGCTAACTTGGCCGCGCCCCGCCGCTGGCACAGCACGATCCGCTGCCTGCCGCCACCTGTCCCGGGAGCCGGGAGGGGGAGCAGCGCCCGGGGGCGGCCCGGCGGCGGCGCTGGGCGGGGCGGGGACTGCAGGGCCCACTCGGTTCCCCACCCCCTTCCCCGCTTCTCGCGAGGCTTCTGCCGGCACCGGGGGCTCGGTGCGCCGGGCGCTGGGGCGGAGCGGGGCTANGGGCTGGGCGGCGGCGGGGGCGGCTCTCGCCGGGTTCGCGGGGTACCGGCTGTCCGAGCGGCGGCGGGAGCCCTCCCGAGAGCCGGCAGCCGCCGAGCCGGGCGGGGCCCGAGCGCTGCTCCCCATCCCCGTGGCGGCCGCTGCCAAGGAGACGGTGACGGTAGGTGTGTGCGCGCCCCTTCGCAGGGAGCCGGCTCTGCCAGGGACAGCTCTCCGGGAGGGCGCTCCCCGGGCTGTGGCGCAGAGGTGACCCTGCGCGGAGCCTGCCCCGGGCCGGGCGGCGAGGCAGGGCCCCAGCAGGAGCTGTCAGCCATCGGGAGAGACGGGCTGTCCCGGAGCGCGGCCGCGGGCACTGGCGCGCTTTGGCTGCGCCTCGCAGCGTGAGCCCTGCGTTTCCCTCTGGTGCTGTCCTAGTCGAATCTCTCTTTAATAGAAAACGCTGGTTTGCAAATGGAACAGCTCCTGGCAGCGCAAACCCTGAGTTTCGATTTGTACTTAGGAGAATTGCCTTTCTAATATAAAATTTCCTGTAGTGTGAAAGGTTTACGCTTAACTTGGTAAGAAGCATTGGGACAAATAACGGTTCAGTTGGAGTAATTCAGCGAAAACACCGGTTGAGTAACAAGGAGTAACAAAAAACAGTTGACGTTAACCTGGCAAATGAAGTTTCCTGTGATAAGGATCAACTCCGGCACTGCAGCCTATGTAACATATGGTAATCATAGGCTTGGGGTTTTTAATTTAAAAATGTCAAGAGCTCTGATGAGGCAGTTTGTCAGAGTGGCATCTGCTAAGGCTGGAAGTCAGTGGTGCAAATGGCCTGCTTTCTCTATACCGAGTTTATTTTATACTGTCTTTGAGAACAGGATTTGCATTTTTGCAGTGGAGGCCTAGTGCCTAGGTATGAATGTTGTTTGCCCTTTTGCCCTGCATCGTTATCTGAAAGGCAGATTCTGTTGGTGGCATCCTTTATGAAGGGAAGTTGAATCTGATATTTTTGATTATTCATGGTCTTGTGTCTGGAATGTGTTACTGTGGCACAGAGGACCGAAGACAAACTGTTTCAGTTTTGTATGTGCTTTGACTTGACAGAACTTTACATTGTTTTACTTAGCCGGTCAGTTTTCTTTCAAGGGAAGTACTGCTGCTGTACCTTTGAAAAGTCAATGAGTTTACTTGGATGTATGATTATGAATTTTCACACACATCCCTATAAAAGCATTGAGGTTGAACATTAAGAACTAAGTTTATATTTTAATTAATGTAAAACTAAAAAAAAATTAAAATGTAGTACCTATGTATACCTATTTTTTGAAGACAGTCTTGAAGCACCTGGCTTCTGTATGGAAAAGGGCTCTAATTAATTTGGTTTTCTATTTGCATGGCAGAACATTTGAAAGATTAACTTGAAATATGTCCACTCACATTCTGTGGATTAAATTCAGACTGACATCTGAGAATATTAATTTTATGGTGCAGGTTTTTATTTTTGAATGATTGATCTAATTGATTTCCAATTCCATGCCTGTGTGCTCAGGATTCCTGAAAAAATATCCTTTCAATTAAAGTCCCCTAAAAATGAGGATCAAATAGCTGTGGGATCTTTGGTCTGTGGTAGTGGGTTCCTGTGCTATTTTTATTATTGACTCTTGTTCCGCAGAATGGTTTGTGGGGAAAGACCATAGTTTGAAAGTGAACCTAGACAGGGAACTACCACAAGTAGTTTGACCATGAGCTCCATCTGTGATCCATTTATGATTGCCCTGTGATGAGCACCAACTCTTTCACTACAGATTTCTAAATCATCTCCAGCAATGGAAAAAAAGGATGCAAATATTGTGTTCAAATTGCATTGAATGGTATTCTGCAGTGGTATTGTATTGTAACATCCGTTGTTAGAATGCTGAATTAGTGTTGCCTGAGGGGCAGTAACTTTTTTAATTCCTGATTTTGAGTGCTGAGCTTTCAACTTTAATAGTGTATAACAGTTTAAAAAGTCTGATAGCTTTGAAAGTAGAAAATTCTGTCATGAAAAGTCGTAAAGGTGTCAGTCTTACTGGATTAAGGTTGGAGCTCTTGGATCTACTGCTGAGTGTGTTTAGAGTAATCATTGGAGAATGATAACATGCAGCTTCTGTATAGATGAGTTTGGTGGAACTGTGATGCATGTTTTGCTAGGATATTTTTACAGTTTTATCAGGTACTGACCAACAAAGAATGATGAGGCTCAAGTATCTTGGAATCCTCTCTAGCTGCTTTTGGTTGTTTCTTTTGTTTCTTTATTCCTGATGCATAAAGTCTGGCACTGCTCTCTGGGGTTTTCCAGGTTTATCCTTACCCCACTTTCCCATTTCCCTAGCTCCCCATTTCATTTCCCATCTCATTATCATTCCACCAAAGCATATCATGCAACAGTTTTTCTTTTCCCTCCCTCCATCCAAGCCACACTCTTCTACTTCATCCTAATATTTTCATTTGCATGTTTCTTCCTTAATCATTCCTCTAGCAGTGTGCTTTTCCCAAGTGCTATTTACTTAGATCACTGGAAGCAGGAAGTGGTGTCTCTGCTGTCAGTGTCTTGGTGCAGAGATCTACAGCAGCTGCTAGAAGCAATTACACTGAATGTTTCTTGCATCGCCCCTGGGGGACAGAATAACCACTGAAAAAGACCCCAGTACTGACAGTAAAGGGACCAGCTCTTGCAAAACCTGAAATCCTTTCCTTTAAGACATAGACAGCCGTAATATATGGATTTGTATAAACACAGACTTGACAGAGAGTCTTCAAATATTTGTACATGTGCTGGGGGGGAAATCTATCTCCTCCCATAGATTTTGTGTTAATTTTTTTCAAAAAAAATCCATTCTGAAACATTGACAATGGATAATTTCATTTTTAAAGGTTAACACATAGTTATAAACTGAAAACAGTATCACAGTATAAATTATTCAGATATTCAGGGTAGTTACGGCTGTCTCACCTTTAGCATTGTGGTTAACCTTGGCCAGCAGGCACCTCATGGTACCACACAGCCACTCCTTCATCTTCTAGCAGTGGGATGGGAAAGAGACTTGGAAGTATAAAAGTGAGAAAACTTGTGGGTTGAGATAGAGAAAGTTTTAACAAGCAGAGTAAAGGCCACAGAAGCAAAGGAAAATAAGCCATGCAAATAAAGCAAAACAAGGAATTGATTCACTGCATCCTGTGGGCAGGCAGGTGTTCAGCCATCCACAGGAAAACAGGGCTCCATTGCATGTAACAGAGGCTTGGGAAGACAAATGCACTGAATGTCTGTGTCCATTTTCTTTGTCTTCCTCAAAGCTTTTATTAGCAAGCACAATTATTGCATGGTATGGAATCTCACTTTGGTAAGTTGGGGTCAGCTGTCCCAGCTGGGTCCCCTCTCAGCTTCTTGTACACCTTCAGATGACTCAGTGGTGGGACAATGTGAGAAGCAGGATGAGCCATGACACTGTGCCAGCACTGCTCAGCAACAGCTGAAACATCTCTGTGTTAGCAACACTTTTGGTCACGAATCCAAAACAGCATCATACCGACTGCTGTAAAGGAAGTTAACTATCCCAGCCAAAATCATTACAGTGCCTGTATTGAACTCCCATATGTCTTTTTTACTTCTTCAGAGGAATTTCTGTAAAAGTGAAGTGGCCTTCTTGTTTCATCCAGGCAGCTCCAGCGGACAGCAGAACAGTTTTCTGATACTCCCAAACACTAAAAAACAGGGGTTAACCTAGTTTACGTTTTGGCTCTCAAAGAACAACTTTCTTTTCTGGCAGGCCACCTGCTTCCAGATAATGCTCATATGGCCTGTGAAAGTATTTTGAGAGTTGTGCTAGTGTCAGTTAGTATCCCTACAGCTGACTTTTCTTCAGATTCTGTCACTGAGTTGAAATAATGCTTGGCAGTAGTGACAGAATATTTAAGTGTATAAAGTTATCACATATATCTTGATAGTTGGTTGCTTTGTCGTACTATTGTCTTCTAGGATTTATGAGCCAGGAAATTTTAAAAGGGGTTTTAGATTCCAGGACTAATAGTGATGATTACACAGATGTTGATGGGACACCTTTTTGACCAGTTCAGAGATGAGGCACATCATTTGAGACTAACTGGAAAAATAATGTATTTGAGAGTTGCAGAGAAACAATGTCAAAAGTGTCAAAATGGTCTCCATATCTGTCTCCATGTTTTATGAAATTGTTGAATTATGAGCAAGAGTTTTGTGAGTTTATGTACAGATGAGTAAGAAAATGTTGTTTGCCAAAAGTCAAGTAAGCTCTGAAATGTGTCACCAGCATGGGGTCTGTGGTGTGGCAGACTGTTTGATCAGACAAAGATCGTGGGAGCAGTGCAGAAGTATACTTGCTTGACCAAGCATAACACTTGAGGTGTTCTGCTGGAAAATAAGATTTGTTGGCAGTAGCAGTGTGAAGCTAAGCTCCCTACAGGGTTACCTTTTCCCAGATGCTTTCTGAGAATAACTGTGGGCCCAACGGCTTTATATATGATTACTTGGAGTGGAATCTTGGATACTATAATAAACTGGCAGTTTTCATTCCAGGGGTGCTGCCACAGAACATTTCAGAAGCAAAGTAAAATTCTGCACTCAGAACTGCTAGTTTTGTGTCTGAAAGTTTTGGTGAAGACTGGGAGAACTCTGCTAGCAGACATGCCTTTAAAGTTTAGGAGATGGTTATGCAGAGCAAGAATCTGTTTGAAAGAACTGGTATTTTGACAGAGTTCCTCAGGGGAGTTAATATTTGTCTTCTAGTTCCTTGCTTCCAGAAGTTCAGTGTCATTCTTAAAACTTTCCAAAATGGTCTTGGAAATACCAATGATGCATCTTTGTCCTCCTAAGAGATGTTGTCTCTTATGTAATGATGTTGTCATTATGTAAAGGTCATGAACTCCAGGCTTCTATTTGTTTTTTGGGGATATTCTCTGCAAATCACTTCCTTCAGAGATGATTTAGAAATTTTAAGAGTGGCAGGGAGAGACAAACACAGACTGTGTACTTCATCACATTTCTTGAAGGCACGTTAATTTCCAGGAGAAGAAAGCTACATACCTCAGGTGTTTCCAAAGGGTTTTTCCCTAGTATCTCAGCAGTACTGTCAAACTCCCACTTTGTGAAAATACTCAAAGGGCCAAGTGTTTTCGTAGCAGCACATTTCTAAGTGCATTACATCATGTATTTCCATCTCTGTGAAATGAAGAACAAGACATTACTTCTGCAAGTAAGGGAAGCTCCCCTAGGGAGGAGGCTCTCCTGCCTGCTCAGAGAGGATCCTGTTCCAAAAGATGCATAAGCATCACTTGTCCAAAAGCCACTTGCAGCAAATGCTATTTCATAAGTATTGTGCATTTCGTGCCATAGGGCATTTGCCAAATATATGAAGATGGTTTGCTCTTTGGCTGATCACATCTGAAGCTCCTTACTGGCATAATCCTGAGAAGGATACTGCTTGCCAGCTGTAGTGAGAGCCCTGCTGAAGGACAAGGAAGGTTTACCTTTTGTCATTAATTCTGTGTTTCTCATAATGTTAAGAAAGGATGGGGCATGTTTGGGATGGGCAGATCCAGCTACTTGTGTGTTTTGGTGTTGATTGCAGTGAAGCATATGAACATATGGGGCTGGATATACATACTGGCTAAAGCTTCTTGAAGGACTACTATAGCTGAAGCGGAACTAATGCAAGAAGAACTGATATATTAGTTACATTGTTACCCCAAGGATTTCCTGTAACAGTTATATCTGAATGTGGCGGTTTTTACAGCATTTTAAACACATCCCAGCTTCCTATGCTTGTAAATAATATAATAATGTCTTCATCTGAGTGAAGGGGGATCAACTAACAGAATTGTTGGCTGTACTACATCTAAGTAGTCTGCTAGAAATACAACTTCAGTAAGCATCAAAACAATTTTGTCTACTTTGGGATTTTCCCACACTGGGAACCTGACGGTTAACCTTTTGGCCACCCAGCATGAAAACAGAATTGTGCTACTTTTATCTACATGGGAGCATATTAAATAAGCCTGAAGTCAAATAGAAACGAAGGAAGTTAGGAACAGTGTTGCTTTGAAAACCTTTGTATTTTAATAATTTGCACAGATTCTCATTGATGGAAGACAGATTACTTTGCAAACAAAAATTCAAAGAAAGCTACTCACTTGAAATAAATTAAAGATTAAACTACTGTAGCAAACATATTTTTGACTGCAAGCAAAATTTACCTTTAGTAGTAAATGTTGGCTTCTTTAGCTAAAATAGATTATCCTTTATCTCAGTTAGAGAAAGCAAGAGAACATTGATTTGACTTGGAATAAAGTTGTGAGATATTATGTGATACTGCTGGAACTCTTTGCCTCACATGCACACACAGAATGTATATTTTTAACTATTTGTTCTGTTAAACATTTTGCATTTTTTTGTGGATATTCTCAGAATCTGGGAATTACTCTGGGTTTTGACAATGGATTCTTGTAGATTACTTCTGCGGAGCTTGTGGGCATCAAATTTTTAATTTCCAAAAATCCTGTATCTGGCATTTAAGCTTGTCTCTATGAGAGAACTAGATATTTGGTTACAGAATAAAATTTACTTATTACTGACGTAATGTTACACAAGACTCACACTTGACAAAGAACATTTCTTGTGTGTTTTTTTAATAAAAAGAGTAATGAGGTACTGCTTTATCTTCTGCACTTTACTCCCAGTGAATTTGGGCCATATCATTGCCATTTTTTTATATTTTCAGGTAGTTCAGTGTCATAACTACTGCAAAATTTTAGCTATTTCAATGTCACTGTGGGCTTGTGCCCTGTGTTAGGCCTTGCATTGTGTTATGACAATGTAAAGTTATTGCCTGGGTTTCACTGAAAGGCCATTCAAGTTAATTCATGTTCTACCAAATTCTGAACAGAAATGTTTCTGAGGTGAGAGAGCCAGTAAAATGAATGTGGGACCAGAAATAGAGATTAGCCCGTGCTTCAAGGAACTTCAAGGAGTACATGGACACCTTTGGTGAGAACACGAGATTTTCAGGGCATTTTGACTTGTGTCTGTTGATAGACACAGTACATGAAAGATGAACCCAAAATGGGAATGGGTTTTGAATGCTGAATTTGCTTGATAAAAAGTCTGGAGTTTCTTCACTCAAGTTTTTGCTGTGAATAGAGGGAGAAAGTACTGAGGAGTGTCACTCTGAAGAGGTTCTGTAAGGAATGCTTTTGAAGTTGATTGACTTAAAAATGCCAATTGTCTGTAACAAAAACCATCATCTAAAGGACTACTGCTTTGTGACACATGGTGGTATTATTACTACAAGTAGAGCTCTAGGTGGGCCTCTTTAAATACAATACTTGCAGAAAAGAGTTTTTAGTAATTATATTAAGTCACTGAAACATGTTAATGAGAAAGCATTATCATCGTATTTTCATTTGCATAATAATTTTGGAATTTTTGAGGCCTTTCCCAGATATTTTACGCTATTTTTAATATGTTTGTAGCATAGATTGGGTTTGCTGTTGTAGTCAATCAAAGAATGATACTCTCCCTTCAGAGAAGTACGCTCCCAAATTACTATTTGCTCTTCAATTTGATTTTTGCTTGTTTCAATAAAAAATGTTTCCCTTTGTTTCCTTTGCTCGAGTGTGGTTTGTATATAATGGTTGAATCTATTTAATCCATTTTAAAAAGGGCTTTGAAATATCCTCCATGGGAGAATTAGGCGTGTGTATATGTAATTCTGTGTTAGGGAACAGCAGGAAAATAGGCCAAGATAATTTTTTCTCTTCAGCTGATATAAACATCCAAAACAGGTGTTGTGTTCTCTCTGCAGTCCTTCTGCAAGAGTATGGCACAGGAGGATGGGGTGAAATGTGGAGCAACAAGGTACCAGAGTTTGAGGAAGGAATGGCAGAAGGATGATAACCATAAGTTGTTTGATTACAACTGTTAACATTTTTTTGAGAATAGGGAAAAGATAATATATTGTTCATGAGTTCTTATAAGCTTCAGTCTTGCCTCTTTTTGTTTGCTTCTTGAGTTGTGAATTTGAAAGGATGGAAAGTTTGTCTACCAGCTAGATTCTTGGTTTCAGCTGTGGACTTTTTCCCCCTATATTTCTAATAACAAAAGCAGGTCAGTGTACATGTGCAGGTAAACCAGAGATAAGCAGCTATGCCTAAAATTAAGGTAAAACTGCTATTAGTAGATTTGTGACTTTCTGTGTGATGGAAATGGGCATGCCTGTTTTTGAAAGACAGAGAATTGTAACATGATACAAGATCATAGTAATTAGTAGTCATGATTGCCAAGAGGATTGGTAAACATCTAGCACAAAAAAATCTACCTTCATTTGTTCAGAGAGATGTGCTTTCATGAAACTTTTTGAAAATACTTGCTAATCACAGAAAGATTTAGTCTGGATAAGCTCTTGAAACTTCAAATAGAAATTGGAAACCTAGTGCATCTTTTTCACTCGTTCACCAACAATACCTTCCCTGAGGTATTCAACATCTACTTTCTGTGTCTTGTTCACAGAAATGGTTTGGAAGGGATCTTAAAAGATCATCTAGTTCCCAACCCCCTCGCCATGGACAGGGACACTTTCCACTCAACCAGGTTGCTCAGACCCCCATCCAGCCTGGCCTGGAATACTTCAAGGGCATCCACAGCTTCACTGGGCAACCTGTGCCAGAGTCTGACCACCATTCTTTTTTTCACAGTAAAGAATTTCTTCCTAGCATCTAATCTTACTCTACCCTCTTTCAGTTTAAAGCCATTCCCCCTTGTCCCATCTCTACGTGCCCATGTAAAAAGTCCCTCTCCAGCTCTCTTGCAGACCCCCTGTAGGTCCTGGTAGGATGCTCTAAGGTATCCCTGGAATCCTTCAGGCTGAACAATTCCGACTCCCTCAGCCTTTCCTCACTGGAGATGTGCCCGTTGTGTCCATTGCTGCAGTAAGATTGCCCAAGATGGGCATAAATATGAAATGAATCGATTGGTGTCACTAAGATTTTCACACTTGCCTCACTGCATTATCATTTGCAAGTGTTGGGAAAAACAGAAGATGTTTCATTGTTATGTGTTGAGATGAACTTCTTAAATGAATGCCTGAAGAAGTGCAAATTGAGGTAATACTTCAGAATGTCCTGTTTTTTAATTAGAATATTTGTTATGTCCCAGTAATTATGGCTTTTATACAAGAGAAAATGTTCTGTATGATACATAAATTATTAAGCATAACAGAAGCAGTAAAGCTCTGAAAAGAAATTTGGATAAAAATAATATTATTTCCAAAGAATTTTGTTTGTCAGTTTGCTGATTGTGTGCCTGGAGTCTTCTGCAGCCAAACTTTGCTCTTATTTGGACATTTAGTGTATGGACCAGGGATCCAATACATATTAAGCCTTGGTTATGTTTATTTAAATTCATGTTGGATCAATAGCAGAAATAAGTTGTTTTGATTCTTTCAGATAAAACCACCAAGTTCAAAATAAAGTGATGTTTTTACTCCTTGGAATAAAATAATGCTTAAGCTCACAGTTTTCCCTCACTTGAAGTAGGTGGAGCTTGCTGCTGGAACAGGTGGTATTTTCTTTTTTCAAAATCCGTAAGCTCCTGTGTCCTAGGTTTTGAAACAAATAACTGTTTTCGTGGGGTAGATCCAGGCATCTATCTGGCTTAAAAATAACACCACCAAAAGAAAAGTTCTCGGTCACACCTTGGAAAAGTGAATATGAAGCACCAGAGCAAGGTCATGCAGGTGTTGGGCCTTTAGGGAGGTACTCTTCTGGATGGGGGCAGGCTGTATTCACATCAGGTTCCAATGATTTTGAGCCAGAGCATGAAATACTGGCACTGTTATATAGTCAAAGGGAAACTAGACTGAAAAATGAGGCAGAAATTAATGCTTTGCAGACCTGAGTAATGACATGCATCCATTTTAAGCATGTCTTTAAAATTCCATGTTTGCAGCATGTTATTTTATGCTTGTAGTAGCATAAAGTCCTTAAGATAATGTTGAAATATGTGTCTGAGAATTTAGCAAATGTTTTTCTGAGCGTCTCAAGCAAAATATTTAACAGTAGTACCTGAGACAGTGAGAATTTCTTGAGAGCAAAGAATCTCAACATGTTCTCTAAATGCTGACAGTGATCAAAACTAAAAGGATATTTGAGAGATACATTATCTGGAGATTTTCGTGATTGTTAATGATTGATTATGACTGATAACAATTGATTATACATACAGTGTGTGTAATATGGCCTTGAAGCTGTTTCTTTTCTGAAAATTGACTTTGTAGAAATACTGCTTTATTACTCATGTTTACAACCTGACTGTATTCACCAGCATGTTTGTAATAGTGATAAAATATGTATATAAAAAAAGATAGATTATTAAACTTCAAATACAGGGATAATCAGTTGTGTCACTACAAGTTCTGTCAAAACAACTGACTTGTGTACTTCCCACATGAAGGCATAGCTTGAATGCCACTGGACTGCTGAAGGATCAGTAAGACCAAAATATTCAAACACTGAGATAGGACAGAAATATTTTGTCTTGCATGTGAGTATGTTAGAAAGGAATTCCACTTCTTTCTGTCATTTTAAGATGACTTTGTAGGTCTGGCTGTTAGTCTATTTTTTTATCCCCATATTTAATTTGGTAGTCATTTGAAAATTATAAAAAACATGAAGCCCTGGTTTAAAGCTGCTTATCAGGCAGAAGTGCAGAATATTTGTAGAGCAGTCTACTGAAAATTAAATTATTATATCGACCTTTCTCTTAATCTTACTACCTATGACATATTCGTCTGTTGAAACTATTTTCACACGTAAACACATGAAGCAATGAGTTCAAAAGTACTAGAGGCAGTCCAGAAAGAGAAATACACAGTCAATAGTCTTTTGTCCTTATAGAAGGCTGGCTAAAATGTCCTAGATAAGGTATTAAGTAGTAAGACTCCCTTGTAAAAAAATCATTTTTTTCTTCCAAATAGAAAGTGGTTGACCTCTTCTAGACACATTCATCTTTGATGTTTCTCTTCTACAAATCCAATTTAATCTCCTAGTTACAGCTGAGGCCATAAAATTTTGTTTGACTGCAGTAGTCTCAGCAATGTTTTAATTTTTAAGGATGTTGTTTGAAAAGCTGAAGAAAAGTGAGCCCAGATCTTTGACTACTCAGTATAAACAAGTCTTTGCTTCTAATTGCTGAAATCTGTAATCTATTCTTAGAAGGGTTTTGGAAAACCAATTTCTGTTTGTGTTTGAGGACAGTTATCTCTTAGTGGACAGCAACTGCAGACATCTTCCAACTTATGTTTGGGTTTAGATGCCTCTCCAAAAAATAAAGTGCATTTGTCTGTTTTCTTTGTTGTTAATACATAATATTAGTTAAATTGTGTGTTAGATTAGGTGGAGTATTTTAAGAAAATCCTCCTGTATTAAATGACAGGAATAATGAACAAGTTGGGAGATTTCATTGATAAGATGCTGCATTCCTATTTTAACATAATGGGAGAAGCTACCTATATGATGGCTCTTCCTTCTAGGAATCAGTTTGGGTTTGGTTTTTTCATCTCTGAAAAAATGTTAATACTTATATTTTCTTCAGGATAATGATTCCACAGAGGAACTTGCCTCATTATGGTCTAGAAGGAGTTTTCAGGTAGCAGTGGCATATTTTCTGTTAAAGGTTTGGCAGTGCAACAGAAAAATGTGAGAATTTAGAACATTTACAGTTTTGTACCACCAAGTTTACAATTAAATCAGCTGGATGGGAAATACACCAGAAACTCCTGACATAGACTCTCATGATATGTCAACTTAATGCTATATTATACTTTTGTAACTCTGGAATTATAATTATGCTCTTCTGTTCTTCAGTTCCCCCAGATATGGTAGCTTTACACTGGAGTATATTATGTAGACCTATTACTATCAACAGCTGCACTCTATATTAAGAAGCAATATAGAAAAAGTATTACTCTAGTTTCTTCTGGAACTATCAGAAAACTGAAATCGTTTTGGCAGAGTTGTTTGAAGTCTGCCTGCTGAAGTTACAGTGACTTCCTTGAGCTAAAGTTGCCCCTTCTTCTATGATTCAGGAGCTTAAATTCTCTTTTTTAAAATTTTTTCTTCTGGGTAGTTGGGTAGTATCACCAGTTTCAATACACAAAGATTGTTGCTAAAGTTGTAGAAGACTGAAAATGGCAGCAGTGAAATCCCAATTGTAGTTTCAGCTCTTACCATAGAAAAATACTTGGATGTGTTTGACTTTATAAATTATCACTTTTATGGTTACAGTTCCTCTATGGTGAATGTGTCAATTGTAAATCAGAACCTTTTTCATATATTAAAACTGTGTCCTTCTGTCTTTGAAGGTTACAGAAAACAGATCAGACCTTGAAGATTTACACCTTTATGCAACTCCGCGGGAGCAACGGTTTCGTAGGTTTGCCAGTCTAGAATTTGAAGGACAGCTATACATGACTCCATACGACTTCATCCAGTCTGTTACAAGTGATGAACCTAAACGTAAGCAGAAGTTTTATAATGCTAAAACTACTAGGGAAAATGTCTGTGGTGCATGTTATTTTCCCATTTGCTTTTGATTCCTACTTCTGTTTGTAGTAAAAAGGTAGTGCATCTTCAGAATTTTAGTTGTGTCCAAATGCATACAAACAGTATCCTGATTGTTACTAGATTGTAAACATCTGTTTGCTAGTTAAACATTCTTGTCTTAAAGGTTCCAAATAGCTCAACAGTCATGAAAGATGGCAAGTTAATTTATACCATTTACGTTGTCTCAGTTTCTTTCTGAGCAGGTCTGTATTGCTGTAAAACCCTTGCTTCCTCTTCTCTACAGTTTCTCTTTAAGCAGGCAACATACACATTCTCTAAAAGACTTAAGATATAACATATAACTGTATCATGGCTTTCTAAGTAACACACTTGGAGTTAGAGTTTTAGTCCCCGAGGGGATCAACTTTCTACACTTAAACATTGCCAGTGTTAGTACCATGTGTTAATTAATGAAAGATTAACTATCAACTTTAGGTCATTTATTGTAAAATCTTTGCTTTAAGTATCAAAGAGTGACTAAATAGTAAGGTGATCCCTTTCTGCTATAGTTTGATTTCCTGGCCCTCAGGCTTGCATTGCATTGGTAGCAGCAACAGCTGCTGGGAAATGGGAGTATCTTTGCTTGGGTGTGACATGTATAATCATTCACCTTTTCTTTCTTTTCCTTTCTTCAGTCTACACCACAAAGCTAGTATAGAGAACAGTCAAAAGCAGTGCTAAAACAGTTAGAGGAAGCTTCAAATTCTGTGCAGATGTTGTTTTTTTCCCCCTTTGTTCTCTTAACAGTTATGAAACAAGAGGAAAGAATTCAGCTGTAGCACATCAGTGATCAAAACTTCTGTAACTTTTGAATAAAGATACAATCTCATTGTAACAGTGAAGACAGAAGATAGAGCTTAGATGGTGGAAACTTGCAAAACTTTGAAACTCTTACCAGAAAGCAAA
Source organism: Promerops cafer (assembly GCA_013398275.1). Classification (NCBI taxonomy): domain Eukaryota; kingdom Metazoa; phylum Chordata; class Aves; order Passeriformes; family Nectariniidae; genus Promerops; species Promerops cafer. The sequence goes on from VZSE01012287.1 coordinate 91,454, forward strand.
TTTTTTTTTTTTTTTTTTTTTGCTTTGCAGTTAAAAGAGAGGAAGCAGATTGCTTATCACACAAGTTAATACAAATACACATCAGCACTTTTTATCTATTTCCTCTATTTCCTCTGTTCAGTTCTTCAATTCTTCCCTTTTTTGTTAGTGTGGAGTTGGGTTTCACTGGGTATGGTCATGAAGCATTTGTGCTATATATACTGGACATCATTAAAACATTTTGGTTTAACTCTGTTTTATGACAGTTTGATTGGCTAGACCACACTATATGTATTGTTTGTTATTACAACTTTTCCATGCTAATGAAATTTCTGCTTCCTCCTCTCACAAAGCAAGCATTCAGATTTTTAAAACAAAACCAAACCAAAAATCATTAAGCTCATAAGGACATTCTAATTATCTCATGGAAAAGGAGAAGAGATCTGGAGTTGAACAGTCAGGCACCCTTCTGAATTTAGTGTAGCAAACCTTGTTTCTGTGAAAATCCTTTCTGTTCATCTAGTTCACCTCTGAGACCAAAAGCAAAACTAACCTGGGTGTCTTTTAGGTTTTGTAATATCAGAGATTACATGGCTGACATAACTATTTTAAAGGATTATAACTAAGTAGAAGTGGATCAGTTTGTTCTAGTGCAGGTCATATTGTCTGGGACATTGGGACAAAAGGCTGATAAAAAGGAAGTAATAGCTGAAATTGATGACCCACAGATTCCAATAGATGACCACATCCAGCTTCTCTTCTCTAACAATGGTAATTTTAACCTTTGTACTGCAGTATTACCAAAGTACCACTTTGTCTTCTTGGACAAGTCAATTTTCTGTCTTGCTTTATTGAAAGTAGTGCATTTAAGGAAGGAATTTTTCTGATAATACATTCTAAACATTTACTTTTTTATTTTTGGGGTAATTTTATAAATAACTTGCAAGTTGTATATAACTGGGTCCATTAAGGCTGAATGACCATCTATATTTTACATAATAAAAAAAGAATGTATATCTGGGGTTTTTATGAATAAAGACTAGAAAGGTCTTGAGTTTTGTCAAAAAGCAAAAATGCCCTTTGAAGTATAATAATAGAAGCACTTTATGTCTGCTTTATAGAAAAGCTAATAATACTAGGCCTGAATGATATTTGTGATAGAGTGAATGTGTCTATTGTGATTGATTTACTTTGGAAATCATGTAAACCCTACAAAAGTCAAGAGGGTGTTCACTTCCTTTTTTGATTAAACACTAACTAATATGGTAAGAGTATATTTTCTTTTATAAAATGTAACTTTTTACTCCAGGCATTTATTACAAAAAAATATAAAATAAATGGTGTCATTAACTTGTTTCTGCCTTTATGGTGCAGGCTTTCATTTGGGAACATATATTATTTTTAAGAGTCATTATTGATACATTTTTATACTCTGAATATGTGTTTATATGTTGAGAAAGCAAATTAAGAGAAGATGAAATACATTTTTTCCCCTTAGTGCTAACTATAGTAAGTTTAGCTTAATACTGAGCTGTAAGAAGTATATATAGATATATACACATAAATCTTCACTGACTTTTCTATAAAGAAAATATGTATATAAAATATGAGACTGGGAAATTATCTGATTGGAAAATTAGATACATTTATTCTCCAAGTTTTTTATGGTAGGCATGAACATACATCAATTTATATGGCAAATGAGATTTTTTTAGGGGACTTTATTTAAAAAATTAAATTGAAAAGCTTATGAAAATCTGTTAGCTCATATTATGATGTTGTATGATATAACTCAACCATAGTCAACAGTCTTGGTGTAAACCTTTACCAAGATGTAAAATTAAAATTTCAGTCAATTTCTGACCATGAATTGATGAAAGACCATAGTGGGTAGCTTGTGTATTGTTTTAATTATTTAATGGAGCATGAAGTTCATTATGAGAAAAGAATTTCTAATAACAGTGTGTTTTGCTCTATAAAAAGAAGCCTTTACTCAGCAAAAAGTTTTTGATTTGACCACATAAAATGCTACTTTCTGGACCTTTGTGAATTCTGATATTCACAATGCTTTATTGTAATACTGAATCTGTACAAATATTTGTCTTGAGAAGGTGGTGATGAACCTCAAGTTTTGAGTTCCTGAATGGTTATGGACAACTCTTGTTCAATTATAACTACCAAAGAATTGAGCCTGACAGAGGCTGGAGAAGGAATCTGAGTTAGTAGGAAAGGATGAAGGGTGTCTTAGCACTTGGTGTAGTTTCAAGGACTTTTTTTCTGTATTTGCTTTAAAAAGTATGAGTAGTCCATGAATCAAGGGTCATAATCCAGGTCTCCTTACAATTTGTATTTTAATACTATTGCTACTAGATAATAATTTCAGAATATTGATACCAGCGGTTAGCATGAATGCCCTCTATTTCCTGTTAAATGTTTCAAGGCTGTATTTTGGAGATTTAGTCTTCCCTCATTGAAGCAGTGTTGATTTAAAAACTACATCTGAATTGGTTCTTTAAATTTAGGACTTTAGGTATGTATTAAATTCAAGAGTTTTTTAATAACATAAAGACAATTGCACTAATGAAGTAAGGCAAATAATTATTTGTCTAGAAAACACAGTATAGATGTAGTCCAGTTTTTATGACACCACATTGGCATAACTAAATTTTGTGCATTCTTAACTTCTTCTTTTGTTGTAGATGCTAAAAAGTGGCGATCCCTTTCAAAGCAGGTGAGCAATAATTCCTGTGTTGTCTTACAGTCATACATTTTGGTAGTTGATTTCATTTGTGATGTAAATGTAGAGGCAGAGGAGAGTTTCATTTCTTCATTTTTGTCACTTCAGACTCAGCTGAATCCAGAATCTCAGATACTTTAGCTGCTGTGCCTGTTTTGTTGGATTTACTGACTTTCTCAAGCATCTTTCAGTTTCTCCCTCAGTCTATATCTAACTGCATTTCTTAGTGTCAAGGTGTAACAGGTGTATCCAAAACTGCCTGAAATATTTATGCCACTCTCTCCCTTTTGTGCTGTTTAAGTGCCTCTTATTTTTTTTTTTATTTGTATAACTGCAAAAGGACTCTGTCTGTTTCCCTGTAGTTTAAGTAAAGTACATTCATATTCATCGATGAAGTTTGCTTTAGTTCAGGTCGAGTGTTTTAAAAGAGCAGTTGCTTGGATTTTGTATCAAAATCTTACTGAAATCCAGGGGGACTTATCCTTGGCTTCAGTCATTATGAGCAATGGTGAGTTTTTTCAGCCACAAATACATTGCATGTCTCTCTCCAGCTCAGCAAACACTTAGTATTCATGCAGATGAGTAATTCTTGCAATAATTGTGTGTGCAAAAAGTTATGGAGTGCTTGAGTACTTCCAAAATCATTGTGGTAACTGAAGTTCAATTAACTGGTAGATTTGCATGAAATTCCTTGTCTTTTATTTTGATATCCTAGAATTTTATCATAATCTATTAACTACTTCATTAAATACTGAAATATATGCTCTTAAATTTTTTAAACCTTATTTTTTAGGAACTGAATCAGATCCTTATGGAGACACCACCTGTTTGGAAAGGATCATCCAAACTTTTCCGTAATCTTAATGAGAAAGGTGATTGAGGAGAATTTATTTTCCTGAACCAAGTTATCATTCTATTAACGTTTTTGTGATTATGTACTTTCATCTGAGCCACATTTTCAAAAATAAAAAAAGTGCTTGCTGTTGCTTTCTACATTTTACAGCATGGAAAAGTTCCATGTCATCTCTACAGTGTTTTAATGATGCCATTTTCCAACCACCTTCTTTAATTGACTGGGGACTAAGAGTTGTTAAGCTGATGTTTGAATATTTCAGGTTCAGTTTGTTGCCATGAATGATCTCTGGACTATAGACAGAATATTCCAGTAAAGAAACAATATCTCTTTACTTCTTTTCAATAGGTTCAGTAATGTGATTATTTTTAAAGACAGTAGTGGTATCTTATATCACTGAATAAGCATTTTGTACACAACACAAAGAGACAGTTTCAGAAATGTTATATATTCCTTTAAACTCTGCAGATGAGGGCTTTGATAGATTTTAAAACTCAGTATTGGTAAGTGAAGAGCCAAGAGTCACTCCTGGTCTCCTCTGTTGTATTTTTTTCTTTCTTAATAAGCTCTATCACTTAAAAAAAAAAAAAAAAAAAAAAGGGAAATAAAACAATGATGGCTTTACAGACATTTAAAAGCTATTTATGATAAATAATCCACCTATTTCATTGCTTATATTCAGGGTGGCAAAGGTGTGGTGGCACGTTCGGAATATTTTCAAAAGCAGGCACAAGTACTTGTTATAAAAGAAAGACACTTTATGGGTGTTTAAAATAAGCACGTCAGCAACAGAATTCCAGTCAAACATATGCATGTAATTGATTAATATAACTCAAATGCAGCTTGTATTTATTCAAGGAGTAAATAGTATGGACATACTCTCAAAGGAGGCTCTCTAGTGCATGGAGGTATGCACTATTTTTTCCTGAGCCTGCAACCAGCACTCCAGAAAGGCAGAAACTGACACATCTTTGCGTTGTATTTCAGTGTACTTCTTTGCGTTGTATTTCAGTGTACTTCTTTGCTCTAGGCTGCTTTCTATATAGTCAGAACAGCTGACTTTTGAAATATTAATTGCATAAAAATTCAGTCTCAGAATCTGTTAAATCAATACATTATCAGTTAAAAAAATGTATCTAGATGTTGCTTATTAAGTCTGTAATAAAATGTCTGCAACATGTGCAGTCTTGATTCAACAGTACTTTACTCCAGTTTTCTGCCAGTGGAGTTCTACAGAAGTTGATGGAATTGGTAGGACTCAAACTATCAAAATAGGAATGGTAAAATTAGTATTAGACTTTAGTAGTTTGATATCTTTCCAGCATGTTTTATGAAAAAGTGAGCTATATTACCCAGTTTTATAGAAAATATAAGAAAATATGGTGGGTCTTATGACTGATAGCGTAAATTGGTGAAAGAAATGGAAATAGTATTCAGGTCTTCTAAGTTATAATTTAGTCTTTATTTTTTCATTTCTTACTCACATGCACATATGAAGCAAGTAGCAAAAGCCTATGTCCATTTATGTTGCCATGGATTTATGTAATTCAGCTGAGGCATGCAGATTTATGCCCACTGACCTTAAGTTTTGATTATATTTTACCCTTGAGTGCCCTCCTTCTTTCTGATCTTAGTGTAAGTTTTCTTTCCCTTCGATCATCATTTCAGAGCCTCTCTCCCGTAACACTCAGAGCAGTCAACCAGAACTGTCTGTCTGCAGCTACAATATGCCAGTACAAACAAAAGGAGAGAAGGCTTTCAAGGCCTTTTATATTGCTTGCTTCGTACCTGGGATGGACTACTTGACAATTGCACTTTTCTCCTGTTTTACAACAAAGAAGGTGCCATCAATAAAACAAAAAAATATATTTACATTTATTGACTGGCTATTAAACAATGTTTTCCATCACTGCATGAGAACCTTTGAGGTATCTGATTTCTTGATAGGTGCTTGTCCAAACAGATTCAATGAGGCCTTTGAAAACTTAATTTCTGCAAGCTGCTGTATAAAATTAAGAAGGTAAAGCATAGAGCATGAGTTACTTAAATGCCTGTATTTAATCATTGCTAATCTTCAATAACGTGTAAGTTGAGGAAAAGAGTAGGTTGTATTAAAAAATCATAGTAATTTTCCTAACTAGATCTACTAGCAGTAATAAAATACTGGTTCTGAGGACTTAAATTTCCTCTTGGATCAAAAGATGGGATGTGAAGTATAATGGAAGTAAAATCCACATGAATGATACAATGTTTTTAGTTTAAATTGTACAGGTTTTTCAGTGCAAAACAATGTTGATGATGACTGCTTACCTAGTTTGTCACATATTCGGTTAAGTCAGATTTTAAAAGATATTTAAACATCCAAAGATGTTGCTGTTTTTGGAAAAACTTTTGCACCTGACTTGGACCGAAATCAAGGAGACAGCCAGCAACTTTTGAAAATCCTAGCTGATAGACATCTTTACTCTCAGGCATCTAAATACTTTTTTCTTTTTCACTCTTTTGAAATAATCTAAGATTGTGGACTGACTTAACACTTCTGGTTTTGGAGGACAGACAATACCAATTTGTTAGAAATCAGGAACAAGTTTTCCTAGTTCAGCCTCAGAGATCATTGGAGGTAAGGGCTTTTGGGAGAACTGCAAGCTGTTTTCCATCCCTACTGAACCGTGAGATGCTTCTCTTCACTGCTGCTCTGGACATTCTGCAAGGTTGTCTCTTTACCCCTTACTCCAGAGCTAGAAAGGCACAAGCACAACTTAGGGTACCAGACATACTATTTAGGTATTGACTTCAGCTCTAATTTAAATTTTGCCTTAATCACTTCTGAAGAGAAATGGAAGTGCCATTCCACAGTGTGATTCCCTTTTGTAATCTTGCAAAAAAATACCATGACATCAAGTTTTCAGTTAATACAGCACATGCACTTAAAAAGCACTTAATAAAGTCAAGAACTGTATTCAGACGGTGTGTATCAGGAGGAAGCACTATTAATGTTCTCAAAGTAAATGTTTTCATACTATTAAAGAATATTATCATGATTTACTGGTGGGATTTTTAGAAAGAAAATTGAATATATCATTTTTATTAGCTTTTAAGAGTCTCTCAAGATTCTGTTTAATGAGCCATGCTCCACTGACTGTCGATTTAGTTGCCAGGTTTAATATACTCCTCCCCTAAAATACAAACCCAAACAAAAACCCCAAGCCACAGATGAACATGGTCACAAATAACTTATTGACCAGGTTGAATAGTTACATGCATACAAGTATGAATATGCATATGCACATGTACAAAAATTCTCTTTATATATAGATTTAGTGTTTTCAAGTTTAGGATGTGAAGACAAGGTGAAACTAACATGGCATAATTTTTTATTTTATCTTCAGGTGTGATATCTTACACAGAATATTTATTCCTCTTATGTATTTTAACAAGTAAGTATTTTTGGAGAAAAAGTCTAAAAGATTCCTTACAATTTCAAAGCTCTGAATGTGGTGTTGTGTGTTAAATTACACTTCCCATCCCTGCATATAGAAAAACTACACCATACATCTCCATGTCCCTCTGAACCTCTTTTGCCCTTCTGGAATCTTGTTTTATACTTTGTTTAAATGCAATATTATCTAGAATACCTTTTAGTGGTTGTTGATGAAGCTATGCCATACGCTCCAGCTAAACCCCAGTTAAGAGCTTAAATTTATTTTCTTGTTTGAAATTCCTACAAAATTTTTAGCTAAATTTGCTGAATTTCATAAGGGACACTGAATATAGGGGGAACAGAAAGATACACATTATTGCTGGTTTGTTTCACCAGTTAGTGCATAATGGGTAAAATCAAAGGATCAGTAGTAAAATATAAAGTATTTATGCCAGAAACACTAACAAAATTGAAAAATTATTCTTTTATCGCCCATAAAATTGAAGTAAAATAAACTAAGCCTGATACAGACTTTTTTTTATATTTCAAGAGGTGTTTTCTGGGAAGAAGCAAAGAATTTTACTTGTCTTTCACTTACATGTAATTAAATAATTTCTACTGGATTCATTAGTGGGTTTTTTTTTTACATGAACTGGGTTCCTATTATGAATCAGAGCTAGAACTTGACCCTAAACCCTTAGCATCTTCCACTATGGGATCAATGATTCTTCCATTATTTCTTTGTTATCTGAATTAACTTTTGGCCATAAGTCATTCATATTGCAAATCAGTGGGTATCCTCAAAATGTTGCTTTACTTACAGTTACCTTCAAAGTCACCATGTTTCAGAAATAATTTAAAGTTCTAACCTGATCTCAAATTTCAATGGCTCTGAGCATGTAAACAAGAAAATGTTGAGTGTCTTTCAGCATAACATTTACTTTGACCAGAAGTTGCATCCTGTACCTTTTTCTCAAAATCTTTTAAAGTGTCTTTTAGAACACTGTGTTTTCATAGAAAATCTATTTTCTACATATCTGTGTTTGTAATATAAAATGGACTCTACCCATGAACTAGCACTCTTTTATGAGATATTATTCTTGAATATTTTATGTTCTATTTCTGCTTTTGTGAGCATGCTTTCTGTTTGAATAACATGGGTTATACTGTTTTACAGATGTTATGATTTGCATTTACTATGTACACAAATATCCTGATTTAAATTAGTTGAGATTCTGGCTTTTATGAAGGGACACCAAATAATTTCTTTGAGTATTATACTTGCTTTCTTTCCAAGGAAATAAATAATTGAATGTTTGGCATTTTTTTGGCAGAGCCACATGCAGGTTTTCGAATTGCTTTCAACATGTTCGATACTGATGGCAATGAAATGGTAGACAAAAAGGAATTCTTAGTGGTATGTATATTTGCAGTTTTTGATTTAATCTTGAAACTAATGTGAAGTAGTCATGAGAATGCTGTCTACATTCCTAGCTATTCTTCACTGAATGCAGTTGTTTATTTGCCTTATTTAATATAGTTGTTATAATGTAAACTGAAAGAAGCAGCTCCTTCTTAGAGTGCACAGGAGTGTTGTATGTAATTATTTTTGAAGCTTAATTCTAGTTTTTATTCTGGATCTTTTAATTGCTACTGTAGTCACAGATAGGCTATTAAAGTAATAGAAATGTTTTAATGGTTAGCAGAGTTATTTAATTGCTCTAATGATGAAAGGACTTGTAAAAGAATCTTTTGCTGGAGACCACCTCACTTTGCCATTCATTCTGCTGATAATCGCAAGTGACTCAAAAATATTGACTGACATAATGTGACACTATCATCTGTTTTGGACAAGTTTTGTAATGAAATAAAACATACTGTACATATTTCTAGTTTAGCTCATAAATCCATATGCTGAAGCAATTTGCTAAGCTGGGGTTCAGTGAGTTCTTTTTAAGGAGAATGTTCCTACAAGTGAAACTGGCTTTGACCTGAATGTTTTCCACGTGCTTTGGAACAGATGGCAGGATACCTAGAACTTGGCAGTAGTTTGGTTGCATCCAAGGTTTTGTTACATATGACAGTATTTTTCAAATTAGAGTTTTACTCTGTTTACGTCTTGGAAAAAGCAGTTCTGTAAATTCATCTTATTAATTATTTAAGCAGAGTTTATTTTTTTCAGGTTACAAAATCTAAACAGTTTTAAAAAGCCCAGACTTTGAAAGAAAAATTCACATGTTGTTGAGTTTTGAAAATGAAGAATTTGGCACTTGAGGGAAAATCTTAAATCATCCACTATATATTCATTTTTATCATGATAAATCTGATAATTGCATCATAAAATTTGAATACTTCGTAAGTTTTCAGGTAGTAGGATGCACCAAGTTCAGGAGAATGATCTTTGCATTAACAAGAGGGATATTTTAGATTTATGTTCATTTAATTTATTTTCTGATTTCCAAAGAAATGGGAGGAATAATTAATGCCATTCTAAATAAATGCCAGTGATTGATTATTAAAAAAAAAAAAAGGAAATGCAGAAAGTTGACCACTCAGAGTTAGGGCTTCTGAGTTTGCAATAACTTGTGTGGCTTTATGTTAAGAAATATGCACCATAAACCAGAGATCTCTAAATTGTTAGTGTCCATAGGCAGCAGCTGTCTGGGATTTAAAGCATTCAGTTACAGTGAACATAGGTTTTGACATTTCTTTAAAAATTAACATTTAAAATTTTGTGGTTAGTGGTGTAGACAAGCTTTCTGAACACTCCATAAGGCCTTAGTTTTCTACTGAACAAGTACAGATGATTAATGCAATAAAACATTTCTAAGAATTGAATCAGATGTTGCAAAAAATATTTGTGTAAAAGACATATATTTTATCTTCATACATATTTGTGTAGTTGAGCTTATAAAGAAATACAGTGAGTACACATGAGAAAAAGCCCAGTGCCTTATTGAAAAAGATGGAACAAAATACAAAGAATGAAACAGACACATGTAATATTTTTGAGCGTCAGAGCCCAATTTATTTAAAATAAAGACACCCTAATTTCCTGTGTGTGGTTTCTTAATTGGTTCGAATAAACTATGCTAACCTTAAGAAAATACAAATATGGAAGAAACTCTCCTTAACATGCTGAACTTCCCTCAATTCTCCTTTTCAGGGAAGTGAGATCTAAGATCTGGGGGCTTGTTCTGGTGACATGGCTTAAGTAGAACAGGTGTCTGCTTAAATTCCAAATTTATTTTGGAAGGTGACACCACTTGCAAATTGTGGCATGCTGGTCATTTTTTTGTATTCTGTTATTAAATGTGCACATCCTTGTATGTTCTAATTGTTAATAAGCATCTCCTCCAGTTGGAGGAGCAAACCAGCAAACATTGGATTCATTAACAAAAGGAAAAAATAGAGGAGAAGAAGAAAAAAAAACCAAGCATCTTTCATGATTCAATTAAACAGAATGCGGTGGAATAGACTGACAAGTTTGTTCTAAAAGAAAAAAGGGCTTCCATTACAACAGTGGGAGGAAATTGAAGCAAGAGGCTTTATCTTTTAGAAACTGATGCTAAAAATGAAATAAAATAAGCATGTAAAGTGTGAGACAAGGACAATATTTAACTGTGGATGTTGCATCTTTCTAACTATGCTTTTATAGTCCTCTTCATGTCCTGCTATGCATTTGTTCTCTGACATGATCCCTGGCTAAAGTTTCTCCTTATTCTTTTTCTGTTACAGACTTGGTGGATAAAATAAAGAAAGTAGAATTTTCAAACATTAGATATACTGTCCCCTACCTATGATTGTATTTAACAAATTTGTATAGATTAAACTTGAGTGCAACTCTGCTTCATTAAGTGTCAGTGATCCTTCAAAAATTAGATCAGAACCCTTAAGTCAGAATGTGAGATCTGAAGTGAAAAAGACTAAAATAGATAGTAGATAGATTTTTGTGTAAATATGGAAATAGAAGTTGATTCAGTGATACTGCAGCTGTGATAGAACTGGCCCCAGAACACACATTTGGCATCTTTACTCACCTTGCTTGAATATGATGTATCATATCCTGTGTGCCTGAAAGCAGACTGTTCAAAAGTTGCCATTTGAACTACCCAACCATTTGCAAAATATTTGTCCATCAATTACAGTCAGCTATCACTAAAGTGGTAGTAAATGCTATTCAGTTTTACAAATAAAGAGACTTCAAAGAGATTTGTTTAGGGATCATGTGTTAATGTGATTCTTGAGGAAAACAGTATGTGTAGTGAAGAGTTGAAAAATACTTAATTTTTCTGATAACAGCTGTATTGTTTTTGTAAACTATTTTCATGGTGTTTGTGCTTTCCTCTTTGCTTATATCATGGGGGAAGGTCAGGGAACAGAAGGATTGTGTTGCCTTGTTATTAGAGATCTTGTTTTTGCTGCCTTCAGCAGTCAATCTCATTATCCTGTTTCAAACAGTGTTCCTATGAAAGTACTCCTAGACCCTTTTTGCATTCACTTTTTTCACTCACTGGTATCCTATAGCACTCTTTCTGAACAAAAGATCCATTTCCAGAAGTTTAGCAAGGGCTTTAATAATGCGTGCAACAAAATCCTACTCCTTTTGCCTCTGTGGCAGGGGAAATACATCCAAGGATGCCTGCTTTTTAGTGATCTTTTTTTGGTTTTTCAATTACTGCCACTCTTCTCTCCTGCTTGATGGCTTGTCACTTCACTTTTCTCAAGGGATTTTCTTTCTGTTTCTCTCTGTTCATTTAACTTTTTTCTTTGCATTGTTCTGGGTTGCAAACTGTGTAGTACTCTATCCTATCATGACTCTTTCCTTGTTGGCATAAGTTCCAGCAACTTGTGCCTGTAGGTTTGCAAAAAAATTTTGAAAAAATTTACCAAGGTCTGTAAATTTATCCCATACTCAAAAATAGGTGTTGTGATACACAAAATGTTCTGGTCTGTACTTGCCTTATAGGAAATTCCAGAACTCAGTAGTCAATTTTGGAAATTCATAAAACGTTATTTAAAAATGTGTTTGCTACTTAATCACTAAACATTGAATTCTTTCATTTCAGTGTTGTCATACCCTTGCAGTAAAGTTTGCTGATCCCTTTATCTTAGTCATCTGCCTTCTCTGAAATAAAGATATCCTGAAATTTAGTTTGGAAAATTTCCTTGCAAAATTTGTCACACGCACATTATGTTTCACATTCCAATCCCTGCGGAGCTCTTTGTACGTGCCATTACATTATCAGGTTTTACCAGACTTCTGGTAGGTAAAATTGCACTTCTGAAAGGACTGCCACGATTGTGTCTGTGTGCCAAGGTGTTTGGTTCTGAAAATACCATATTCTAGATAGGACGAGTTTCTCAGATCAGGGTTTATTCCTTTTCCAGCCCACTTAGAGGATAACAAATGCTACACATGACAGTATGATATTTTCACATGCAGTCTTTTTAAAAGCTGAAGGTCTAGTAGAGACCTAGATGGTATCATAGTTAATGCTGCTCTCTCTTGCTAAACACTGTGAGACCTTTTTCTAATGGTTTGGGAACATTAATTGGTATTACTATAAATAAAAATACCTAAATAAAACAGATACTTGCAAAAAAAGATGAGTACAATCCAGTTCTTACTCTGAAGACTTTACAAAAATAAATATGCTTAAGAATCTGTATGTTTGAAATCTTGTATTTGAGGTTTTCTCAGAAGTCATGTTTAAAGCTCTTCATGTTGAGATAGTTGTGAAAGGGGTATTTTACAAGACCTGAAGGTATTCTTTGAACAGACTTGAAAAGAAAGGGTACTTGATAAATTACTCTTGAGTAGTAGTTTGTTGCTGCTGAAGGGGAATGTTTCACCCCCACCAGGTGTTTCTACCCCTCCCTTGTGCCAGCAGGAGTAAGAACTGATCAGGTTGGAAACTAATATGAAAAAAAGATTGATCCAGCTGAACACATAACCACACAGATGCTAATTAGAATCTGACAAGGAAGCATGTGCCTTGAGGTGGTGAAAAAGGGTGGAACTTCCCCTTTTTACATTGGCCAGGTTGACTAAACAGGACGTTGTTAGTATTGTGCTACCAAGTAAAATCGTTACCTTTAATTTGTGGAAAAAAATATTTCCTTTTTCCCTTTCTGTGTGATGTCACAGAAGGAACATGGAGGCATGAGTATGAACAGTAAAGCATCATTGAAACTCTGATATTTCAGTAAAGAACTGCATTTTAATACTGTTTGTAATGTTCCTTATGATGAAGGATATTGTTAAGCACTTGAAAACAGGCTGAACACTAAATATGAACAAAATGGTTTGGTTTTTAGCTCCAAGAGATCTTCAGGAAAAAAAATGAGAAGAGAGAAAAAAGAGGAGATGAAGAAAAACGTGCAATGCTGGTAAGTAAAATCAGAAAAGTTCCATCTGGTAGTTTGTTTGCTTTTTTTGATGTAGGACAAAATTATGTGTGCATATATTTCACTGCTCACTTTTTTTAAACACTAAATTCATATTGTTAAAAGAATATGCATAACTTTATATGTAGAAAAAAGCAATATTTAGCCTAAGGTGCAGTTACTGGACAAAAAGGAGTGAGTGGCTTATATGAAGGAAAAAATAGTGTTTAAATACTGTAGTAGATGTTATGACAGTAGCATTGATTACATTTGGAGTTTAGAAATCTAGGGAAAAGTGAATAGTAATGACCCAGTGTTAATGTCTATAACAGTGAGAGATCTCAGTGGGAAGACCAAGTTATACACCTGCTTTCAGAACTAACTGAAACTGTTCATGTAGACCTACTGGTCCTGGTGCTTGTTTTCCACATGGTAGTTTTAAAATAGATTATGAAATGTTACAACTGAACTTAGGTTATATATTCAAATGTAATTTCTTACTAAATAATGCTTACAACCAATGCAAAATATATTAATCTGAATAGATTTTCATGGAATATTGGGAACTCACATAATGTCAAATTTGCATTTCATGCAAATAAATAAAAAAGGTAAGTCAGAAATAAATGAGTCTGTGGTGGTTTGTCTGAGGGATGGCAGCAGTAGCAGGTACTTCTTTTACTGTTGGAAAAGTAAATAGCGGGAACAAATCTCTGTCAAGCAGAGAGCAGAAAAAGAAAGTTCATTTGCAATTTGCATATTTATGGAAAAAATTCCTTATTATAAGAAACATTTTGACATAGCAACAGAGCTTCTCAGTGTTCATTGTACTTTGGCCAACGTCAGTGCTCAGTCTAACCCTGAAACCACAGGAAGTATGATTTTCAAGAATTAATCATTTTTAAACCTTCCCTGAGAAAAAAAAAAGGATTTTTTTCTTCCCACCCAGAGAGACCTATCCTGCTTAGCTTTTCAAAACTGTAGGTCAGTTGTTGAATCTCTCATAGACTGTTTATTTTGAACAAAGGAAACTTATACCTAAAGGAAGAGCTTTTGGAGAATGAAAAGATTGCAAAATGGCATATAAGTCCTGAGGGTAATATCTAAAAATCTGTACTTCTCTTATGAAAATTTGAAGAGTAAGACTGAAAAGAAACATTTTTTTTCTTCACTGTCATTTTGAAAACAAACGAACAAAAAGACTAATAATATATAAAGTAAAGGTTTGCTTGTCTTAACCTATTCTGTTGTCTTTTTCCCCCCCTTCTTTTGTCTTCTTTCTGACATGTGATACTTGGCTTGGCCCATTTTTGCTGTATGTCAGCGTCTTCAACTATATGGATATCATACTCCTACTAACAGTGTATGTACTCTAATTATTTTCAATTGATGCAGTCTTCACCAGTGAGATGTAATAATATGCTATAAGAAAATTCATTGTATTTATCTTTTTCATCAAGTAAATTATTTCTGCTAATCAGTAAAAATGTGAGGAATCTTGACTTGCATAAAAGATTGTTGCATGCCTGCTGAACATGCAAGCCTATCAGGAGCAAAGGTTGATCTCTATATAAAATGAGGAATGAAGGAAACAGTATTTTTAAGGGAAAATACAAAATAAATGTCAGTAAACTATAGACATATTTTTAATTAATGTCTGTGAATTAAGTCATCCTGCATGAGTAATTTGATCCATCTCTTTGTTTCCTTGTGTATAATGTGAATAATTAGTCAGTTGAATCCTTCACTTCTTTGTTGCCCCCCCAAAAAGAAAACTGAAGAGAGCTTTCCTATTTTTATGCTTCACCTACAGAACAAATACATAAGAACTTCCAGTGCTGAACTAGGAAAGGATTTTACAGAAAATATTCCCTGTGTTACTTAGGTGACAGTAAGCTTCTTTTCAATCATTTTTGAGAGGTGAAAAAGAGAACCAGCAAGACCTCTTCTGAGGTTTTTTATGTCTTCGTCATGACCTGATTAATTTCTGGACCATGGCAGAAGTAAAACAGTTTTTAAAAAACAGACTGATTTAATGTTTAAATAGAATAATTCATCCTGTTGTGGCATTATTGTGATATTCCAAGTGAGGGGATGGAATCCAGGAGAATTAGATGACCAGTGAAATTCCAATTTTAAAATTTTTTTCTTTATATAATTATTCACAGAAATGCACATTTTATTTCTTGTGAAGTTGGCACCTACAATTTGAACAATATGCAGAAAGGAAGCCTGTTGAATTAAAATGTGCAGTTGACATGATGTGCATACTGCAAGCATGAGAGAAATGAAGTAGAATATGCAACGCCTTATGATTCAATAGATTTCAGATCAAGCTTTACTGTAGCAAAACTTGCTGGACTGTGATTGCCATGTTCCCATGCTTCCTCCTGTTTCAAACTGAAACCAAACTAGTTAGGCATTCTACTTACATAATTTTGAGCTTCAGTAAAGAAATCTCCTTCTGGACTCCAGCCATGTCCAAGCACTTTATCAAGATAATGCCCAGGTGTGTGCCATATTTTTGACCTCCTACTATCTGAATGGAGATCTCCATGCAAAGGAGACCCAGGTGTATAGGAATTCAGTAAATCCCTCATCTCTGAAAATTGATATTTTGGGGTTGTATTTCTCCTACTGAAACAAGAAGTGTAGCAGCCTTTTGTTTCTCTTGATGTCTGGAGGAGTTAAAGATACCCAGGCTCCAAGGAGATGCAACCCTAAAATGTCCGGGATAGTCCAACACGATTGTCTCACACATGAGGCCCTTCTCCTCACTTCATCTTACCAATCAGTTCTAATTTTTTTTAAGTGTGTTGAGGCCATAAAAAGCATATGGTGATGTTTTAAATGGGTTAAATATTTCAGTATTTTCATTTGCATAGGTTAATTCTTTCAAGTCATGTTCTGGTGCATACTGCATTTGTGTCTAAGACTGCTTCGGCATGTACTGCATGAGTGCTTTCACTGGCCAAATGCCAACCAGAACATGATAACTACCATGTGATGCATGTAATGGAAATAAAATGTGCACGCCCAGAAGTACTAATTCAATTGACTAAAGTAACTCCAGTAAGAGAACAAATTCAGTGAATACTTAAAATAGATAATTATAGAATTGTATGCATGAAAGAACATGGTGTTCATTCACATGACAAGGTAAGTTTGATGATCAGACGTGGATAGGGTTTTCCTAATAAGTATGTTACAGTTGAATTTGAACTTACTAGGCTTGTTTTTTTGCCTTTCTTTGTTGGTGCAATGATGTCATCATAAATATTAGATTAAATTATTTTTTAACTAGTTATATGGTGATATTTTTATTTTACCAATGAAAAAATTATTTTCATAAGTATATAAATTAATATTTTCTGGAAAAGCAATTGATAGAAAAAACAGTGGCAAAATGCTCAGTTTAAATGGCCATTTTGATATGAACTTTTAGTAAATATTTTCACTTCTGCTTTCTTGAATTTATTTTGTTTGGGAAGATGGAGTCTGGTGATATTTTTGGTGCAGCCAAGAGCATTAAGCAAATACCTGTAATAGACCAATGTTCCTTTCATTTACAAAATGTCATATAATTGGTTAAAATGTTGCTGTTTAGAAGCAAGAGAACCAAGCCCTGCTTTTGAAAATCAGTTAGAAAAGATTTTATATAAATGGTTGTCCTATTGTTTTTTGGTTTTCAAACAATTGTGCTTCTTGAAACTGCAGGTTCTTAAAACAGAAGGAGAGGACCTTGTCCCCAGAAGCTACTGGGATACTTTGAGACGTAGCACAAGCCAAGCACTCTTTTCAGACCTTGCGGAGGTATAAAACAACCTCTCTGGTCTCTGGTCCATAAGCAGTACTGTATTTTATTTATTCTGTTCTGATTGCTTTCTTATATTGTGCACCTTGTTTCTCCTTTTCCTTTTAATTACTTTTTTGTTTTAAACCTGAAAGGTCTCAGATCAAATGCATTTGGTTCTATACAATGAGATAATTGAATGTTGTCATTTCCAAGAAAAAGCAAAGTTACCTTTTGAAAGAGTTGGAAGATGAAGTCCTCTTCAGTTCTCACTATAAGAAGCAATTTCTAACACTAATAGTCATGGCATTTCACAGTTAGAGAAGTAATTCAGGAAACCTTTGTCATTTAGGTGTGGTCCAATAAAATGACAACTTTATTGAGAGTTGTAGCCCTTTAACCTTTTAATCTTTATGTCCTTAATGTGCTTTTTATGTATATTATCAGAGCAAATCTTCACAAAAAGTATAATGCAAAGATTGTTTTAATTATTGGAGAAGACCAGGAATGTTTTAAGATAACCAAAACATTGGTCCATCTTTTTTAATATTACACGATCACTATGGAGGTCTAGAAATACCACTGAGGTGTCAAATTAATTTCCATAATGCATTAAATTCTAATAATTCTTGTTTCATTATCTGTTTCTAGATAATTGAGTAAGATACTTCTTTGTATTTATAATTTCAGAGGGTCAGAAGACTAGATCATTTATGCTTTTCTGTGCCCCACCCAGTGGGAGTGATTGCTCTGCTGGTAGTGGCATTAAGAACACACAGCAACTCCCCACTGACTTTGGTCTCAGAGTTCCATGTTTTGTAAGCAGGATCGTAATGAGAAAAGAACAAGGAACCAAAACTGACCTCTACAGTAAAACAGTCTTTTTCCTTGGTTTGGAAGCAATGTGTGCTTCACATTAAAAGTAATTAGTATTTTGTCCCTGCTGTTCCTCTACAGAAACTATTGAATAACCTGAGGACTTCGATGGACTTATTTCTAATTTCCAGGCTAAATTTACTCATAGTCCCTTCATATCAGTCTGCTGCTCATTAATTTTCATAGGAGTTTTTCTTCTTTAGTATTAATCTTCATACTCATGGTTGTCTTTATAAATGCAGTCATAGACCTCTGTTTAAATTTATTTGAATTTTAATTGTGGAACAAACAAAATAAGGTATTTGATTTTTCTTTTAAGGTAGAACCTACATTTGCTAGGTATAAAATAAGCCTTTTCTGTGTTTCTCTCAGCTTGTGTTAATTTGCCCTTCAACAAAACAAAATGTAGTGTTACAGAATTGAGTTTTATAACAATATTTATAGCAATATCCATAGTAATAACGTATACATAGTAATCGTGCAATAAAGGAGTATACCCAGCCTATCTTCCCTTGCTTCTACGTTGATGAGCTTCTGAATTGTTAATTCAGTTATTAATCCTAATTTATTCCACCAAATTTTAAAATCCAGAATATCAGTGCTCTTGTCTAGTCAGATAAGGAGACATAGAGGGGAGAGAAGGCTTCTAATTTCACTGATTATTCAAGAAGCTTGGGGCATTGAGGTTTCTGAATGAAATGTAATTTTAACATACAGTTAGCTGGCATGAATTCAGTCCCAAGTATAGATGAACTTAAGTTTGGTAATTTCTACATGTGTTTAATTTGAAGAGAGAGACGTTTTTTAATGTCCAATGCCTCAGACTAATATGTGTAACTATATTGTAATTGAAGCTTAATAGCAGCTATACTTAGTAGTGATTTTAATTCTCTGTAAAGTGTATAAAAAGCCTGTCTGCTCACTTGTAAATCATTTTATGGAGAAAAATCATGTTCTGCATTTTCTCTGCTGACAATTTCCCACTTCTCACCGTGATTATCTTTATCTTGCTTGGTTTGGGCCAGCTGGCTTTCATCCATATTCTTATCTCTCCCAGGTACTTTTGCATCCGAATAATATTATAGCTATTTGTAGTGAGAAAGTGGCATAAAGCAAGGTGACACTGGGGTCTGTGTTGTTTCATAGGCTTTTGAGAAGGCTATATGTAAGTTGAAAAGGAGAGTAAATAAAGTTTGTTGCTATGGGAATCAAAAGGTCTCTTTGGAGAATAAAGTTATTTATCACAACTACTTTTTTCTAGGACAGTGTATAATATTGTTTCTGTTCTTACTAATTCAGCAATTCCACTGTCCTGTTGGAATATGGCAGTTACCACTAAATTCAGTTTTGGGGTTTATACTTAAATTACTAAGTGAAACTGGAAATCAGTAGGTTAGTTATCACTGTTGGAAAAATCAAGAGTTTGCAGTAAGAAAGTTCTTATTAAATCAAATCATAATATACATACTTAATTATTGGGATACGTTGGTAAAAGTGGAATCAATGCTCATAAGCATTACCTACTTTTAGTCAACCCTTGTTAATCAAGAACTTGAAACAAATTTTGCAGAATACAAAATAAACAGACTTTATGCACTTCAGGTTAAAAAATAGAAAGGAAAAAATACTGCCATTATGCAGCAAGTCAATAAGGTGATTGAAACTCTTGTCTTTGGTCTGTCTGTTTACCTGCATTTGTATTCCAGTTAGTGTAAAGAGAAATGAGAAGGATTTTATTCTCATTTAAATTACTGCAAAATATATTTGATCAAAATTGAGGCTCAAATTTGTATTCATGGAAACAGGTGAGGTAATTTAATTTTCACTTATCTAATATAAATAAAATTAATTTTATAATGAAAAATAAATAATAGCTTTAAATGATTAAGGCTTCTGGTTTTATCCTTTACCGCATAAAAGAGAGAATTTATGTAATCCTGTCAGTGCAGAAGGAGCGCGGGAATAGTTTTGAGTTGCCTGCATTTCTTCAGAGAAGCATATTGGGTTGAGTTTCTGCAGTGAGGTTTTTGTTTGGGGTTTTTTCATTTAGTGAGGCCAACCAAGTGGGAATTCTGAAAAGACTTACAGATTGTATTTTTTTTTTAAACGGTTCTTTAGATATGGGTGAATGCAACCTAAGTCTAAGGTTTTGAAATGTTTTTGCAAGATGAAAGGCTGTAATTTAACATTTGATATCTTTTCAGTGTACTTGAGGGAAATTGTTTGAATGTGCTCAGGGATTTAATTGCTTAAAAGACATAAGAAATCAGGGTATCTGCATTTCACTATATTGTGTCCTGTAGTGGAGGATAACAATATTAAAAGACAAATAGTGATTACTTTTCTGAATTAGTTTGCTCACTTGAAGAGCAGAGCTGTCTTAATTGAAGGGCATGAAATATCTCTACCTCTATATACACTATGTCATCTTATTTCTCCCTGGAGAAGAATATGAGAATAAAGAGGAAGCTAGAGTACATGAAATACAATCTTGAGAATCCTAAACTGATTATACTAAAGAACAGAAAAGTCTCTCTCATTTCTTTAGATTGGATGTTGAAAGGAAGGGATTTGTGTTGTTACTGCCTTGTGTTTTCCCTTGTTGTTGATACATAAATACTCTTAAATGAATATTGCACTTTATGTTTTTTTAGAAAGCAGTATGTAAATTTGAAAATAATATAGTATATTGTAGAAAATGCAGATGTGAAATGCTTTTTTATGATACATGGTTTATCATGATGTTCAACTGTTCCATACTGTTCAAAATTTTTTCCTGGTTTCTTCACTTAGAGTTTCTTTGTTACAAATTTATAGCCTCTTCAGTGAAGAAATAGAGTCAGACATAAAGGACTCTTGAGTGTGTCTTGCAGGTTTATACATGTAGATCTTTACAGAGCTGAATAAACAGTTTTCTGTACCTATAGTGGAACTCTCAGGTTTATAATGTATCATTATGGTGATACATAATTACTGTTACATCTCCCAAATATTTGCTAGTTTTCTGAACTGTGCCTTGTTTTTGTACTGTAACAATAGAGTCAGCAGGCAAACTTCCTAATGGGTGGTAGTTTGCCTAGGAAGAGCAGAGTCTGCTCTCCTATTCTTTGCTTTTCATAAAGTCTTGTCTTTGTAAGAAAAATGAGAACTTGGATGGGAGATAAGCCCTGAGCAGGCCCAGTAAGGAGAGTAAATAAATTACTTTTAAAATTTCAAATGTTGGGAGAGACATGTTAATGCCAGGAGGACAGTGTCATGTTGGGCTACTGTGGCTTATTCAAGAGCCTTGTATTACTGAATTATTCTTTAGCTCTTCAGTGTATCAAGAGCTTCTTTTTCAAAGAAGTAAAATCAATGCATATATACAATTGTTAAGGGTAATGAATAATTAGTAAAATAAGTGGAATATTGTGCAATCACTATACACAGATGATAGTTACTTCTGTTTGGATTCCTTTTTACAACTTTTGCTATTACAAATGGTCAAAATTAGTTGGCTTTCTCTTCTAATTCTGGCCTTCAAAATCTTAGTTATTTATTAAGGAAAAATTATTAATACATACTCAGAGATTCCAGTCCTGTGCAGAGACCACAACCCAGTACATGAGGAACATTCTTAAGGGAAGTAATCCAAATATTGCTTCATTATTTCAAAATATTTCATAATTGTGGTGTTTTAAATGTGTTTGGGCAATAGCATTTAAGATGTAGCTATCTGCAACTTACTGAAAAGAATCATGTAAAGTACACCTAACTGATGTGATTTTGGACACAATCCCATACTTTTGAAATATGGAATAAGAGTATATGAACTAATGTACTTTAATCTCTTTGTAGTTTCATAGTAGAAGGGAAAGGAGATTGTGTACAAAGAGGGTTACATTTTATAGTTTATCTTAACTGACAAGAATTTTTTTTCCTCACAAGTTTCTGGTTTTATTTTTCATATCTTTTCCCCCATCATTGCAGCTTCCATTACATCATTCTGTTGGTTTAACTACTTTCCACTAAATGCAATTAACAGCTACTGCTAGTTTTGTGTGAAAATTGCATGGCAGAAGTAATGTAATGGATTTCAATATTAAAATTTTTTTTTAAGACTATAAACATAAAATACAAATGCTTTTAATAGGAAAGTATTTTGATGATAGTCTCAGATTATACTTCTGTATCTGATCCAATCATGGCCTTTAATTTCTTTTTATTCTAATATTTAAGCGTGTTGATGATATTTCAAGTTCACTGTCAGATACTACGCTGCTTGTACACTTTTTTGGCAAGAAAGGAAAAGCTGAACTGAACTTTGAAGATTTTTATAGGTGAGTCTCAACTTCATTAATTCCTTGTAAAAAATATTTGTATAGTTGCTTTAATTAATGTGTATTATATTACTATACACATAGCTTATGCAGATATGTTTGTATGGTTTATATGCAGATGCAGCTTATGCAGATATGTTTATATGGTTTATTTTACTCTTTGTGTGTGTTATATACACAAAGAGTAAAATAAAACGATAAGTGGCCCAGCAATAAAAAGTCCTCTTCCACTGCTGATGCATTTGCAAATTTTGTTAGCACTTCTGTGTTTAGTTAGTTTGGGGTGGAAAAGTTATACTGAAGCCCTGTTCTTACTGATAGGTAGGAACTTCTTTTTTGGTTTTGAATTTGAATGTCTTTCCCCCTGTTTGTCAGTGCTTTAAAAAAATTGTGTGCATCTCTGCACTTAGGGACATATTTAAATGAAAAATTTTTCTGAAGATATCATTCAGGTACCTTAGAACAAGCTTCTTTGGGTAAAAGTTAAAACACAATGGAAGCTATTGGCTTAGTTATTGTGCCAGTAAATACAGAATTTAAAAATACAGAGTGCCATAAAAACAGAACCATAAAACTGTGTGTTTCTGCAAAATTGGGAGAGATACAATGTTTAGTTATTGCTTCCTCAATAAATACTCGTAATATCTATTGTCTTTATCATTATCACTTAGCTGTGTATTCCAGTCAATCAGAAGTCTGCAAAATATTTTGCTGTAAATAAGAAGTCCTAAAAAGTATTCAGTATTTTACATAATATAAAAACTGTATCATTAAGTGAAATCATGACATAAGTTCAAAGTAGGAAGCAGCAAAGAAGGCAGTTTTACAGAAGGCATCTAGTTAAAAGGCTATGGCTTGTGGTTGACAATGAGATGAACATGAGCTCCCAGTGCACTGCTGTGACCAGAGAACTAATTTCACCCTCGCCTGTAGGACCAGGACGTCACACAGAATCAGGAAAGTGACTTTTCCTCTTTATAGGTAGCTGTTTTTATATTTGGTGTGCAGGATATACTAAATGGGTTGTTAAGTTGGGAAGATTTTATAGAAATAGCATAAGAATAGTGAAGTATTTTTTTTAAAGGGTTAGATTGAAAGACAAGCACCCATCATACTCGGCTTGTTAAAATGACAAAGGTAAGATTAAATTTCAAACTGGAATTAACTACATGGGGAATAAATTTTGGGAATTAATTTAGTACCATGATGGAATTTTGAATTTAGCACATAGAAATAAAGATCTGTGACCCACTGAAGGAGAAAATTGGACAAACACAAACTAGAATTACATTACAAATGTAAGTATCAAGTAATTTTAATCCTTACTAACACATTTCGTTGTGTTAAGATTGTTGCATTGACTTGAAAATACATCAGTATAGATAAGGGATTTACCAAATTTACCATCAGTGCTGCAAAAAGAGAACTAATTTGTGTAACATTATTTGGCTTATATTCTATCAGTCTTTTTAAGGACATGAACAGTAGAAATATAAAGTATGACAATTTCTTCATGTTTTGTTTGTGCTTTAGATTTATGGATAACCTGCAAACTGAGGTTCTAGAGATAGAATTCCTTTCCTACTCTAATGGGATGAACACCATCAGTGAAGAAGACTTTGCCCATATTCTCTTGAGGTATACAAATGTGGAAAATACATCAAGTTACCTGGAAAACATGCGCTGCAGTATTCCTGAAGAAAAGGTAATTGTTTAGCAGTGGAACACAGCATGCAGTCCCAGTGTCATTAAGATGAAAACATAGCTTTGTTGGACTGAATTACTTAGCACCAGGATTTTATTCTGATCATAAACTGCAGGCCTGGTTTTTCAGATTACTTGCTGAATAAAATGTAGAAGAGTAAATAACACACAATTATATTCCATAGGATTTAGCTAGTAGTATTGTTGAAGTTTAGACAGAACATAACAGATAGATAGAATAGATTAAATTGCAAAAATCATAAGACACTAAAAAGAAAAAATTTTCTAGCAATGAATTATTAAAAAACTTTCTTTCTTTCTTTCTTTTTCTTTCTTTTTCTTTCTTTCTCTTTCTTTCTTTCTTTCTTTCTTTCTTTCTTTCTTTCTTTCTTTCTTTCTTTCTTTCTTTCCACTGCCATTGGAGTAGCACCTCCTCAGAAATAACATCACATTTTATCTCATCGTTTTATAGTCTTATTAGTGGATTGATTGTAATTATTGTTGGGTGTGTGGGTTTTTTAATGACTGAAGAGACAAATGATAATATAAACAGTAAAGGTCAGGAGGTAAATAGTCCTTTATTTGTTTAACAACAAATATGTTGTCAGAAGTGTATCTGAGAGAAATGTTGTAGCAACTATGCATCAGTGATAATCTATAGGACAACATTAAAAGTAACCCTTCAAACAAGGGATGTTTTGGATATACTTCTTCTGTTTGTGTTTACAGAAAAAGATCAGATTAATCTGTCCTAGAAGTCTAACTCTTTCAATAGCTATATTTTTTAATAGCATTGACAGCAGAGCTTGCAAAGAAAAGTAATAAATCAGTTTGAACAGTTTGTTTGTTTTGTTTTTATTTGAGGAATGACATTGTAATTTCAGTCTTCACAGTAAGTAAGATCAGTCAACTTAGAAGCACACTCCAAAAATCAACAGATTTCTGTTCAGGTATCTTGATTATCTGATTCTTCCTGTGGTTGTACAGCAGTTTAGGGCCACTGAGTGTTAAATATAGCTGGGAAAGCAGGGCGGTCTCTTTCGACCAGATTAGGTGTCAGATGATGTGTAAGATTGGGATCAGAGTTCCTGCTCAGTCACCCTTTCCAAGTTCCTGGTCTAGGCACTGAGGTGCTCAGATCAAACTGCTGTAAAAGGCCTGTGCAGCTTTCAATATTCAGAGCCAAGACAGTGCAACAGAACTGCTATTACTGCATGGCTCCTGATGGAAATCTAAAAAAAAACAAACACTCACTTTGGGTCTTGTATAGAAACAATAATGTAAATATCACTTGGGAAACTGAAAAACAATGACAGTTGTAGTTATAGAGAAATACTTTGCATGTCAAAGGTGAAGTTAAGTAAATATACAGGCACTTTCTTTTGAACACAAGGTAGTAGTCTTTGAAGTTCATCTCTAAGACTTCCAGTGTCACAGCAAGTATTCCACTGCAGTTTCCTCTTCTTGGTCCCTGGCGGGACCATCAGTTAAGGAAAACCTCTGTATAGAAGTCTTTGCCACTCAGTTACAAATTTGCTTTTATGCTGTGTTCTGGCAATGTCATGGCACTGGACAGGTGCCATATATCTGTATGTCATATGCTATACCTCCATTAAGTGAAACATGACATTGCTGTTTTTCATAACTTTGTCTCATTGGCTTGGTACATGTGCTGTCACTACATCTCTTATGCTGGCTACAGGCTTTTAAGAATAGGCTTCTGCCTCTTACTGCCATGGAGGTGTTGTTCGTATGTTGTTCAAATGTTGTCACTTTTTTAAACTCTTGTCATAATACTATAATTTGGAAATTATAAAATTTGCTCTTTATTTCATGATAGTGATATTCTGCAATACTAATACTAACCAGAGGATTCCATTTAGAAGAAAAATTAGTCAAGTCTGTAAAGTAATAGGCTCGCACTCTCACAGTTGGCAATGGTAATCTTTAATGGCGCTGTACGAAAAAGCCCCTAAAGCAGCAGGATGATCTTTTGTCATATTGTAATCATGTTAAAATGTTCAGCTGGCATGCTGCCTGCTCACAGGATGTTTTCCTCCTTTTACTAACTAGATGCCAAGCAGTGATTCATGCAAGCTGGCATCATGAATTACTACAGATATCAGCTCCTGAGAAAGTCTGTTCCTTTTTAGCAGCACTGATACATGAATCTGAGTTTTCTTTGCTGTAGTAAAATATCTGTCCATATAAATGAAAAAGTTAGCTTCCTTTTTTTGTTATGGTTTAATCCCAGCCATTGACAAAGCCCCACATAGCCAATTGCTTACTCCACCACCAGCAGGGTCAGGGAGAGAATTGGAAGGGTAAAAGCCAGAAAACTTGAGGGATGAGAAAGAGACAGTTTATTAGGAAAAGCAAAAGTCATGCACACAAACAAGATTTTTGCAGTAGCCTGGCCTCTTACACTTATTTTTTGCATTCAGAATTTTTACAGATAAATTGGTGCACATTAAGGATATGTGAACCTAAAAATGTCAGCTCAAGACTTGGGTGAATGTTCTCTACGATTGCTGTTTTGCCAGAGTACCTGAGGCTCCTGGCTGAGAAATTAAGTTTCACTGATCTAGGAATTTCACAAATGTATGGCAGAGTTATTCCAGTCCCATAGAGTTTTCAGCCTAAACCCAGTGCAAGAACTAGAACTTGGACACATAACTAATAGTGTCAAATGTAATGAAACAAAAAGACAGTATTGATAATACTAAATAAAGTTTTTAAGATAAAAATTTAAATAAGGTGTTGGTTCTACTTGTCTATATGAGGGTTTCCTCCCAATTGTGAAGGATCTGCTTGTTGAGAAAAGCAATTTATGATGGAGACGGGCCAAGCTCTCCAAAGAGTTTGTAAATCTTAGCTAGTGGTTAGGTGGGATCACTTAAGCAGGGGTTTACATCTCAAGTGTGTGGAGACCTATTAAATTCTTCTATTATAACAATATTTTCCTGCTCTCCACATTTTCCACAGTCTTTGCTGTTTCATATGGGTTAGCATCCAACCTCTGCCATCTTCTCTGGCACAAACCTAATATGCATGTTTTCTCTGTTCCACCATACTATAAAGATTATGTATATGTGTGAGGAGAGACATAGACCAATGTTTCAGTTTGAACAGAAAGGCTCACAGGTCTTACTGTTGCCTTCAAGTATATTTTCAGAGACAAGTACTTAAATACGATAAAAAACTAAAAGCAAATGCAAAAATAGCCAGGAGTTGTAGTTAAAGGAGTCCAGGGTGGTCAAGGTTTGACAAAGAATGCCATTCCATGTTCAGAATGGCTGAGACTAGTGAGAATTTGATATAGGCAATGGTCCTGGCTTAGTTCAAAGTCTCATTTTCAGGTCTCTTTCAGAATTGATTTAGAGATAGTTTATCAGATCTTTGGATCTCTAACTAATATGAGAGAAGAGAACAACAAATATTACAAGGGATGAAGATAAACTCTTTTAACAAGAACACTTTCAGTGAAACGTTCACAGATGATATTCTAAAGTGTGGTCAAAATGCAGTTGGTTTTTTAAAAAGCTGGACAAACCCTGCAGTACTTGCAAACCCTCAGCTGAAGAGACTTGGGTGTCTAAATCTGGATATGTAAAAATTTCATCCTCAAGTACAGGCTTAAAGTAACATGACATATATTTATGAATCTACTCAATGTATTTATATGAGCACATACACACATATATATAATAATGCTTTTCAGGTTTTCAGTAGCAGTGGGGATACAAACATCATATAGCCAGCCCAGGACACACATACTCCAATGTTCATCCAAACCTAGACTTTCTATTCTCAGTATTGACTATCGTATCATAATAATCCTGGAATTCTTAAAAAATGCTCTCAGCAATGGAACAGTATTTTCGACTGCTTTGGTCAGAATTGTCTTGTTGCAGTCGCAGAGAGAAAGACATATTGCATTCTTCAAGAAACTCCAGTTCTTTACTTTATTGACTTTTACTACCAATCCCTTTTTTTTTTAAATGGGTGTGGTATCTGTTCTTAAATGAAGTAGACATATATAATTGCAAGGTTTGTTTGTTCAGTTGTTATTACTACTGATAATTCTTACACTGTGTATTGTTCTCCTGGTTTTTAGGGTATCACATTTGAAGAATTTAGATCATTTTTTCAATTCTTGAACAATCTAGAAGACTTTGCAATTGCAATGCAAATGTATAATTTTGCAAGTCGTTCCATAGGTCAAGGTAAGTATCAATATTTTTATAAAAATCCATTGATATCCACATAGAACTGTTGACAAAAATGCAATTTTTTTTTTTTTTAATTCCTAGTTTGTAGTTTTAATGTTTCCAGTAAAAGGCTAAACATGCTAGGACTCCAGCTTTGAGAGGAAAATGCTTGGTCGTATCATAAGAGATATCGTGCAAAGTTATGTAAGTGGTGGACAGGCTGAATCCAGAATAGTTGTCCATCAAATCCTACAGGACTTAAGAGGCACATGATGACACCAGTGAGAGATCAGAGTAAAGTAAACAAAAGCATTTCTTTACACAGTGAGCATCTGAAACTTGGCCTTCTACAAAGGCTGTAGAAGAAAGCAGTGTCAGAAGGTCCAAAGAAAGATCAGACAGATTTTTAACAAATCAGTAAGTGGGTACTGAAAGAACCAGACATGTATGTACCTACTAAAATCCTTAATAAAACAGTGTGATGCTTGGGGAACACAAGGTGAGCAATACACAAAGTTGTCAGACTTGTGTGCTCTCCTCAGGTAGCCTATTTCGGGTCTGACCCTTAACACCAGCATGGTCCTACCTCATGTGGCTTTACCAAGGGATTGTATCATTCTCTCTGTGCTCTATTTCTTGGGTTCTGTTTTGTTTCAAATAAGTAAATGCCATATATATAACATAGGCTTAATTATAATACGATTTTCTGATTTTGTTATTGCACATAGTATACTATATGGACTGCTGCCTTTTTTGTAAAATAATTGGCAACAATTAAGCAGTGTCATCTTAATGTCAGTTAAGAACTACTTGGTTTAGAACTGTGAAATTCAGTCCTAATTTTCACTTTTTCATATTTTTGAGTATTTAAATGTGAAAACTCGGATTTAGTTTACTCATATTTCATAATATGCTGTTCACAAAGTACCCTTAAATTCACCTTTTAAAATCTTTTCTCTGGTATTCTCCTTACACAGATGAATTCAAGCGTGCTGTGTATGTAGCCACAGGTGTGAAGCTCTCACCACATTTGGTGAACACCGTGTTCAAGATTTTTGATGTCGACAGAGATGACCAGTTGAGTTATAAAGAATTTATCGGCATTATGAAAGACAGACTCAATCGAGGGTTTAGGGTAAGGATTCCAATTTTTATAGTTATCTTAGCTGACTTTGCTACTTACCACTACTTTAGCATCTGTAGCACCTGTAGATTTCAAACCAGCAGTGCATATGTTTAAAGACATACATTTTATGACATACATTTTAAGACATACATTTATAGAAATACTGAAGCAATCCTATAGGTAAAATCCTTCTTAAATTCTTGATTTTTTTTTTTGTCATTAAGCAATACTTAGAGGACGTGATGTACCTTTATCGTGTGCAAACCAAATAGGAGATGAGAAATCCCCTGTATACTGTCATTTCTTCTGTATTGTGTGATTAATAGATTAGCATTTAGAATTCTAACAACGGCAGCAATTATGTCTGTATTGCTTGCAGAGAAAAGAGAACTTGTCTCTCTCAAGCTCAAGAAGTTTAGTTAAAGGTCAGCTCTTCTAAAACATTATATAAAATACCAAGTGCTCATAATGACAGTTGGAAAGAGTTGCAGCAGAAGGTAGTTTTAATTTTCAAATAAAAATTAGTGAAGTGGTGCTGAACAATGCTCTAGTTCAGAGCTGATTGTAATAATTAAACCCTGTATCTAATATTCAATTATAATAAGCTAGAGGGCAGGAAATTACTTGCAGTCATTTTTTTCCTTCATATAACAGGTGTTAACTAAATGTAAAATGGTGTTCTAAGTAACAACCTTATTGTTTTATTGCTTAGGCATAAACTGTATTATGGTTCCTAAAGTCACATTTCAATATGTTATTTCTGTAATTTTAGTTAATTTTAGTTAGCTGCCTAAATGTAACTTTAGGACTTTCTGTGAAGTGGTGTTGAGTCTAATAGTTTATTTGTTATTTCTGTAATATTATGATCAAACATAAAATGTGGATAACAACCCCTGTATTTGTAACAAACTTATCTCCTTGTTGGTCCTCAATTCCTTTTATTATGGTGTGGTAATGATGATTGTTTCACAATCGTTTCAAGCTGTTCAGCTATATGTTTTAATTGTTTACTAATTGTGAATGTGCAGTGTATGTTAATTTAGCCAGCAAACAGTCTGCTTACTAAGTAATTCTTGTATTTATTACATGTTCCTATTTCACAAAATGCATGACAGAAATCACATATAATTTTAAGAATCTTTATCATCCAGCACTATTCAGTGTCACATATGTATCTTGCTTTTCCCTGGAACACTATAAAATATTCCAGTGGACTGTAAAAGAACTATAAAGAATAGCCAATGTTCAGAAGAATAACAGAGTCTTTCATAAATTACAATTCTAATTTATGTTAAATACTAGACATCTCCTGGATTACACAGGAGACAATTGTGATTTGGTCCTGTAATTCAGTTAAATGCATTCTCTTCACTAATTAGTAGTATTCCAAGACAATTACAGTAGTAAACTGAGGAATTACAATTTCCAGTAAGTTTTCATAAGTGTCACACAAGCCAATTTTTTCCAAGAGTGGATAATAGTAAAAATTCTGCAAAAATTTTGCCCTAATAAACACTCACCCCCCACTGCAGTCTTGGTTTAGAATGAAAAGTAGAAAATGCATAAGAACCTTTTTCCCAGAGCAAATTGGTGCAAAGTGTCATTAATTGCTTCCTATTGTTTGTATGTTAAAAGTTGCAGAGTATTTAACGTGTCCAAAACAGGTAAAACTTTGCCCTCTTGCTCCTACAATGTGGAGGGCTCAAATGTCGTCTTGTGCTAATTCAAAACTAACAAATTACCAACCTTTTCTTATCAATAACTGTGTTTTGAATCTATACGAAAATTCGGTCAGTCTCATTATACAGATAAAAGATCGTAACAGCTTCAGCTTATTCCGCATTTTGTAGTAACATAGAAATATTTGCCATGAGAAATCTGAACCCCTTTCTGAAGAATAAATGCCTGATTTTAATGTTAAGTATCCCACAATTAATATCTGCCAGTTACCGTAGTGTCTGATTATCGCTCTAAAAACATTCCAAAACAACTGTTTCAGTTAGGCCTTGATTTAAAGTACGATTTTAACACCTTGTACTTAGCAATTCTACCTTTTTAAAAGTTGTTTCACTAATTATGTTTGCCCAGAATCTTGAGGCCATTACAGGATTTGGTACTGGGACCATGTATTTTAGAAAAGGGCATTTTGTGGTTATATAGTCAGACTAAAGTGAACCTATTTAAGAGCAACAAGTCACACAAGTCCAATGAAAATGCAGTCAGTACGTAGCAGGTTTGTCGTATTTAAAAGCTTAGCCTTGAACTTAAAAAAAACTTCAGGAGGGTCAGGTACTACCTCTTATAGGAACAAAATAAATGTTCATTTTAATACAAATTTTAGATACGATTTTGGAAAATGTCTTAAAGACTTTACCAAATGAAATTCTCTTTTTCTGCAATTTTGTAGCACAACCTGAAACCTTGTTTTTGTTTTAGTATGTTAAGCTGCCATCAAGTGGTCA
Source organism: Promerops cafer (assembly GCA_013398275.1). Taxonomy (NCBI): domain Eukaryota; kingdom Metazoa; phylum Chordata; class Aves; order Passeriformes; family Nectariniidae; genus Promerops; species Promerops cafer. The sequence goes on from VZSE01012287.1 coordinate 123,325, forward strand.
GTCAGAGTATTGCCATAAACTTTCTAAAAATGTTAACACATGAAAAGCTTTTTTTTTGCTTACTGTTTAGTTAAAATAATTCTTTCCCTTTCTTTTTCAAATTTAAAAATATATAAGAAGATTCCCTTTCCTTTACAAATTCCATTTTTAAACTGGAAGACTTGGAACTTAATGATTAAATGATAAACATTTTGCGTTACACATACTGTACTATATCTCCTAGCTATTTGTCAATTAAAGCCATTTTTTTGTATTTTCATGATACTGTTGTCTTATGCTTACCCCTGGCTGCCTTCACGTGTTGTCTGCATCTGCACACTTCTCCATCTTCTGCTCCACAGGGCTACAAACCTATACAGAGGTATACTACTTTCAAATCCTGCGTGAGGAAGGAGCTCTATAGCAGATAAATGACGGTATGTGTTAGCCACCAGTCTGAGTGTGCTGGCATGCCTGCAGGGATGGCTGAATGGTGAACTGTCACTGCTTTGTTTCCTATTCCAAAACTCAGGAGCAGGTTATATGGCTGCAAGCAATGTAGTAGCTCAAGGGATCACATTCTGGTTTTGACTGAAGCGATAGAATTTTATCCTGGGTTTGGTAATGACAGACTCACACTGTCACTGTTCTGTGAGCCAGCTGTGATTTTGTACTGTGTTTGAAATTAGGAAATGTATTTTCTCATAGTTTCTGTTGCTGTTTTCTGTCTGTCTCATTACCTATTTTTAAGTTATTTCTCAGGTACCTATAGCTGATAAGTATTTACCAAGGACAATTGTAGAGGCTTTTAGTGACTTGATTCTACTTTGATTTATACTGCTACATTCTTGAAAGCAATCACATCTTTTTGGCTCAATTAATGCTGTACCAGCAATTTTGAAAAATCAGCACTGTGTCCACACATAATCACCATGGCCATTTTCACATATCCACTACATGAATGTCCATTTGTACAGTTCAATTGTACTGTGGATTTCAGTGTAAAAACCGGGGTGTGCGTATTTTGTAGCCCTGTTGTGAAACTGTGTGTCACACAGGGGACATAGACACTGCCTTAGTAGACATTTCTTCTCTTTCATAAAGGAAGAGTTTGTTCCTTTGCAATTTAAGGGTTTTTCCTGTTTCCATGTAAAGACTTTGCAGGAGTTGCTGTGAAGGCTGTTTGCTCCCAGATGTGTTTTTTACAGAGGGGAGGAGCAAAGAGATGACAAGCATGACAAGCAAGGCCCCATGGCCAGTGGTCTGCTCTGAGTGACCCTGTGAGGGGTCCAGCACATCTCATGCTCCTGAGCCAGGAGGGTTTGACTGTCATTCCCCTGCTGGTTTTAATTCTGAGGCACAGTATTAAGCTGATATTTTTTGTTCAATACTACACCCTAATACTGAAGCATTGTACTAATATGTGAGGGATAGAAGAGGAAATTTGATCTTAACAAAGTGTCTGGTTTCTCCACCTTACTAATGGGAAGTGTAAATAACTAATAAAGTAGTTTAAACAATATTTTAGTAATCCAAATCACTAGTCACATGAGAGGAAGTCAAGGCTTTAGTTTAATCTTATGTAATTTTATATCTTTGAAACTTTTGACTTTCAAAGCTTCCTTTCTTCTTTTCTCATGTATTTTTAAAAATAGTTATTAGGAGTACTTTGTCTTTTTGTCAAAACCCGTATTGTAGTTTCATGTTAAGTATTATTTAAACTGTAAACTTTTCAAGATGTGGAACAGCTCTTACAGAAAACTGGCAAAATGCTACACAGTCTTGATGCTTCCCTAATAATTTCAGTGAAGAGTATGTGATGTGACCAAGTAGAAGAAAATGCAGTGACACAAAGGAATCCAGTATCTAATCAACAAACCTAATAAAATTATCTTGGTGACAGAAAGAGAGACTGTGGTAAAAGCATCAAGTATACATAACATCAACACCTTTTCAGATCTAAATTCAGGCAATAAATTAATTAATTCATATGATGAGATGATGTAAACTGGGAAAAAATGTACCATGGAGATCTATAAAGGGAGATGTTGTTCATTCTGTATAAAGTAATTCTCAAAAAAATTTGAATTATAGTACATCTACACTACCCATTTGGAGACAGAAGAAACCAGGTTAGTTTTCAGGGCATGGACTTGGCTGCAGGCAACATCACTGAGTTAATGTAGAGGCTGCTAATTATTTACCCTGCTCTTCTTCCCACCTGGAGCTCCTGGATGTAACAAAAATTCTTCTTGTACCCAAGCTTGCTTGAGTAGGTCTGTATCAAAAACCTGTTGCCTGTGCACTGAAGAATACAATGTAAGCCCTTGTATATATCTAATTCTCTCTTCCCTGCTGACACACTGGTTTGCTACTGCTCTTCACTTGAGCAACTGCTTCTTGTCTCTTACCACGTGTCAGAATTACAGAACTGTTAAGGTCAGAAGAGACCTCTGAGATCAAGCCCAGGCTCTACAGTTGTCGGCTGTTAAGAGTTCCTTTTTGTGCAAATCATTGCATAACTCATAATATTTCTTCAGATTTGTTGTAAATGTCTGCTAATGGAAATGGAAACTTTAGCCAAGGCATGGGAAGTGATTTGACAAAATACTGTGGAGTAGAACAGAGATAGTTCTGTCTTTGCCATACATTGTGGAGTGAAAGTGGATTTACATAATTCTAAAAATCATTATTTTCTATTTATTTTATAAATTGAAAAGATAATAAAAATGGAATCATTGGAGATTTGAAATTGAACAATTTCAATAGGTAATTAAATTTCAGTCTGATGTCCAAAGAAGCACATAAATGTACATGAAATACAAAAATCAGCTGCAACTACATCCCACAGTTAGGTGCAGTACAACTACCATTAATTTTACTTTTTTCCAAATATAAATGTACAGTTCCTTGTGCTTTGAAACATTGTGCTTTTCTGTGGTAAATGTAGAACTCTGGTGAAGGAGATTAAGATACTTGACACATTTACCATAGATTATACCCTACTTTTAATCTGCACTCTGAAAAGCGATAGAACAGCATATTGTGGTGTACATCAAATATCTCTAAAATGCACTAATGCCATTACTCCACAGTGTAAAGAGTGTTGTACCCTTATAATAAATAATGCAAATTTCTCCTTGGGGAGCAACTGTACAAGCTGTGTGTGGTCCCTGCAGGGCGCACAGCCTGACTCGGCGTTGGCAGGTACTCCTTTGCATACACTGCAGGGAGAACTGAAAAAACATGTTTGTAGGGAACTGCCTGACAGAGCACAGAGGAGAGCTCTGCTCTGTATGCCTTGTGGAAAGATTATCTTGGAAATTCCTAACAAAGCCCTTTCAAAGTTGATTTCCAAAAAGGCATGCTAGAGACCAACTTATGAAGGGATTCAAGTCCATCTAAACTACTGTTTGCTAAACTATTAATGTGCTTAGTAACTGTAATAGATACTTAGGTCATAACTGTGATTTTAGTGACTATTGAAGTATTGAAAGTAATCATTACATCACAAATATAAATCTAGAAATTAATTTCTCTGTACTAGTAATTTTCTGAGAATCTTAAGATTTTTTGTATTAAAACAACTGATTTCTAGATGTTCTGAATATTGTGGGTTTTCAGAATTTCTGATTAAAAGCTTTTAGGAGGTAATGGTTAATAGCTGAAAGTAGTACCTTGAGACTGAGTGAGGAAGGAAATTTATTTTGAAAAAGACATGAAAAACTGAAGCATGGATTCAGAACCTCATTTCCAGCCATTTCAACTATAAATTGCTGTCTTCTGTAAACACTTCATTCTGTGAAGTGAGATTAAATTTTTCATGTAGCTAATCTTTTTGAAGCTTTTACTTTCTATACTTTCCTAGTACACAGCAATTGAAAACATCTAGTGTAAAAGACAGCTTTCAAAAAAATGAAAGAGGCTGTTGCTTACTGTTTGAAGAGACTTTTGCTTACCTCTTCTCTAAAGCAGAGAGGTGAGAAGTGTGTGATTAGGCACAGCTTCCTGACTCATCTTACAAAAGTAATTGGAAATTGCAGAACTTGGGCTTTTGATCCTAAACCTGACAAGAAGCTTAAAAACATACCTGGATACAGTGGGAGGAGAATGTTCCAGTGAAACGTGAAAGCATTGCAGAACGTGGACAAGCTGTTCCTTTTGTGGATTTGGTACACTGAGAGTAGATACAACAACAGTGCATACATTAGAAATAAGTAGATGAACAGTCAGTGTATTTCAGCATTTCTTTTAATGACTTTCATGAACATTTCTCTGAACTTGTTTCATAAAATAAAAATTAAATGCATATCTTAAAGCACAGGTTAATAAATGGAATATGCTTTTGTTAAGTAATGCACTGCAATTTGCAAGTTATGCCTTTTTTCATTAGATTGACTATAAATATCAGCTAAATTATGCATTCATCTAAGTATGGTTTCTGATATTTCATTTAATATCTGCATCATATACTACTGTGGATTAAATTGTGTTCTGAATATCTACAACTTCTTTATAAACTTCTATGCTTTTTAATTAAACAACATGAGGTATAAGAATAAATAGATGCAGGCTTCAGTGTCTAATGGATTTTAATGTACTGCAGTGTGGCAATTTCTTTAACATCTTCACTCAGTTCAACCAAAACAAGGTATTGGACAGTCTCACCATGTGTCTGGTTTTAGCTGAGTTTATTTTCTTCCTAGTAGCTGCTACAGTGCTGTGTTTTAAATGTAGGATGAGAATACTATTGATGACACACTGATGTTCTGGTTGCCATGAGCAGCGCTTACACAGAGTCAAGGACTTTTCAGCTCTTCAGCCCACCCCAGCTGGCCCAAGGGATATTCCACACCATGTGGCATATGCTCAGCATATAAATTAGGAGGAAAGTGGTTTGTTTCCCCAGTTGCTCTAATTCTTGGTATCTCTCCATCTATTTTTTACACTTAGTATGAAAATAGACTTGTGGAGTTAGGAACAGTTGAAGAAATGACGAGATCCAGTGATAACTACAGAGAGCATAGACCATAGAGCATAGAGCAGTGAATCTCCCAGGCCAGCCCTTCACCAGTTTTCCTTCCATTCAATGGATAACTATTCATGTTGCAGAACCACAATTTAGGATTAAGTTAATCTAATATAAAGCTTTCATGTCATCTGCCCATACGGTATTTGGCTTCTGCCAGTGCCTCAGTTTAATGAACATCAATAATTTTCTATGCTTTTTGTCTGGTGTCATAGGTGAACTTTTTAGTACAGTATCAATGCAAAGAAGCAAGGAACGAAACTAGAGAGGGAGCTGGACATACCTGAATAAAGAGGAAATACTTTCTTGCATCTTTTAATATAATAGACTATTTGTTGAATGCTAACTGTGTGCTGTGAGGTGCTTTTGAATACTTAACCTACGTATGGATTTATAACTCTCATTTTACAGAAGTAAATTTGATCTCTCATTATTTTAATATTGAAACATCTATCTAGTATGTATGAGTCTGAATGAAATTTAAGGAAGAATTAATGAATTTAGTGAATGGTATCTTTTTTCCAATTGTATGTTTTTCACTTTTCACAGGAGACTCCCAAGTATGGTTGGAAGGAATATTACTCTTGTGTGATGACTGTAACCAGTGAGCATCTCAGAGATCTATGGAAGCAATTTCGGAGACGAGATATGCTGAGATAAAGGAAGAAAACAGGATTATCTGCACTGGCTAGAATTATTTATTCTCATGAATTCTTAATGAAGAACAAACTAACCCAGGTGAATGGTAAATCTTCCAGCTACAGTAGAAAACACGACTTCTTTTCCACTTAGCAATCATCAACTCTTAAAACTGCTTTTCAGTATGTATTTTATTTAATGGATGAACTGCCATGCCATGTGAGTGGGAGAAGCCTTCTTTTGTAAGAACACCTTTTGAATATTATTTTTTATTATTTTGAGATAAATTTGTCATTTAAAAGGAAACAAAAATAAGTCTTACACCTGGGCAGGAAGATGTTTGGCAGTGAAGAGAAACTGCCTGCATCAGCTTAGACTGTGAATTCACTTTCAGAAGAGCACTATTAAAAGTTTGTGCTAAACTGAAAATCAGACTACATTAAGTAGCATAACAATTACATTTGAGTTGAATGGACAAATTAAACTCTTAGAGGCTGTTATTTTACAAAGAGTAAAGCTGTTACGGTTATAATGTGAATGATAGGTATTTACCTAGGAAAAGTACTGTATGAACTATGATGTTCAGATTCTCCAAGTCTTATTACATTTATGAATTTATCCTTTAAAAAATAGTACAGATTTTAAGATGTCTTACAAGCAGTGTGTCAAAGAAAAGTCAAAATGTTCAAATTCTTGTAGCACACACTTTGTAATATTTATTATAAATTTTATTGCCATACACTGGTATGTTTCTGGTAGAGTACAAATTCATGTGTTTCTTGTGAATAGTGCACTTCTGTATGAAGTGGCACTGAGTAGAAATTATAGTTGTCTAATTTGCTACTCTGGAATGTCGTATCTGAAAACTAGATAAATAGCTTGTGTTTGTGTCAAACAAAAAACAAAACAAAACATGAATGCATGCACAGTACAGAACAACACTAAGTAATATTATTTAAATATTACTTGTTTGCTATTCAGCAACAGCATTTTTCCTTACTCCCTATTAAGATTATTGTTAGGTAGTAGGAATTAAATCCACACAAACAAGAACACATGTTTTTTACACCCTTCTTAGGAAGGTTTACTAGACATTGAATAAATGTGTATTTCTGTAGGAAAAGACTGTGCCTTGAAATAATTCCAGCTGAATACACACACACTTAAATTAGTATGAATAAATTGTCATCGGAAGCAGAAATATTTGGTAGTCAGACAATCAAAAAAGAACCGAAATAATGCTTTTAAATATCTTCCTACTCCAAATCATGAAAGAAAACTTTTTAAAATTTTATTCAGTGCACATGTTGCTCAATTAACATCTTATATGTCATGTGACTAGATGTATGGTATCTTTATAACAGTGCACCTAAGTTTAGAAATGCTTAATTTATAGTAAGATATATCTGTGGTAGAAAAATCAAAACAAAATGAGAAGGAAGCTTTTTAAGAAATTCCACACTGGGAATTGTAGAAAAAATATGTGCTAAGTGTGGCTTTTATCTGATAAAAAACCCAAAAACCCAAGTCAGTTCAGAAAACTATCAAAGGATGATACTTCAGTTAATATTTCATGATAAAAAAATTAAAAATTTCCACCTTGGTGTCCTTAAACTATTGACATCAAGAAATAAATCAAATAAATTGAGATAAAGGTTCTTGAATTGACACAGCAGAACAGAGATAAGCTGCAGTCCCTGTGTGATCATTTAGGGAATCAACTGTATTCAGTGTATTGTCTCGGTACGCAAAACTGTCTCACTGCTTCTTGTCAGCTATATGCAAAACTCAGATTGCTACTTCAGTGATGAAGGACAAAGAAAAGAGAAGAAAACATTGGGAGTCACTGAAGGGGTTCCCATCCTTCCTTTTCATTCATGACTGCCCACTCACAGTGATCCTCCCTTGGAGGAAACAGCTGTATCATCATCATTTTGCTCCTCTACTGCCCTAGGCAATAGTGCACTTTGCTTTTATGGCTGGCTTGAGGCAATTACAGCATTTTTCTATATATTTCCTATCTATAGTTACTTAATATAAAATAGAATGTGAAAGTGTCAGATTAGTTTTTAAGACTATTTTTTCTTCATGTTTAATAATACTATTTAATATAAACATGAATATATATATATATAATATTCTTGTTTATTTCAAAATAAATGCACTTGAAACTAATTTTCTTTGCAGTGTATATAATTCAAATTCTTTTGTCATAATAATCTTTTTTTTTTTTGGTAACATGAATGTGTAAGCGCTTTGAATTAGAGCATCTCACCATGACAAAAAAAAATAGACTTGTTTTCTTCTTTTAGTCATCTCTTTAGATAGCTTTGCTTTTCAGCCACAGAATTCTGCATAAAAGACTTGAAAATGCAAGGACAGGTGAAAGCAAGGCACAGTAATGGCACATGCCATCTGCTGTAGAGGCACCCCTCGGATAAACAATAGTCACTGGGCTCAATAAAACCTTACTCAAAATCTGCAAAATTCCTGGCAGCACAGAAGATGTGTATGCTGCAACTAAATTATGTGCAAAGTTGCGTAAATTAAGGCTTTGTTTAATAGCAGCTCTTGTTCTCCTCTGTAAGTTGAGAAAACTGTAATAATGCAAGTAAATATTCAGAGGATGCTTAGGAAGTGCCCGCAGATGCCCAGACCAGCTCGGATAAAATGAGAACTAGCAAACCTTCAGCTTTGCGTAGCCTTGTGATGCTAACCAACTTTTGCCTGAGCTGTGATGAGCTCCTAGCTCCTGGCAGAATATCCTGTAGTGCAGGCTGCTCCCTGCCATGATATGAGGATCGTTACCTAGTGATGTCTCATGCTCTCTTGTCCCACTGAGGATATAGTCAAGACAGTTTCTAGGAAAAGAACTTGAGACTAACACTTGCAGAATGAAAAGAATCAGACCAAAAATTCACTACTCAAAAATGGATCTGGAACTAATTTGTAGCAATACCAAGTTTGAATTCCCCTTAAAATCAAACTAAAACTTATATGAATATTTTCTAATATGTGTGAGGTCTGAATGTACAGTATTCTTCCCTATATCTGAGAATCCATGAAAGCATTTGGCACCCTGAACCTTTCAGCAGATACTGCCCTTGGATATATTGAATTTTTTTTCTTACACATATAGTTTAATACGAGGGTGTGCTTTAATCTTGAATGGGTAATGTTAATTTTCACCACTAGTTTGACTTACAAATTCCTCCCACAGATGAACATTATAATTAGCTAGTAGTATTCCATAAAAATACTAGTACCCACTTGAATTTTTCTTTTATTAAAATACATAATTTTGTACATATAAATATTCATGGAAACAGCAATTTATTACTCATGGGGTTTTTTAACTCTAACCCTGATTAAGAAGCTACAACCTAAATTCAAGAGTATGACCATGTAAAAATAAACTTTCAGGTATTCTAATCTCTGCAATAAAGTACTGAGTCTGAAGTTAGTTACCTAGGCTTTTCAAAAAATGTCCTTGCACTTGGAAACTGTGTGACAAAACCCACTACAAGGAGCAGACTGGATTTCAGAAGTCTCTGCTATTTCAGGCAGATGGCCTAAGAGGCTGCTGAAACATTTACTCTCTCTGTGCTGTGACCCTTGCAGCCTTGTTTGTATCACTTCATGAAGACAGTGGACTAACTACCAAAACTAGCTTGCAGTCTGGCAGTTAAACCATTTCCATGGGAAGTGGAAAGAAAGAAAATGTGGCTGTTTCTGCATTTTGTGCAGACATACTCTGAGGATCCCCAGCAACAAAAAGCACGAACATAGGCAGCTATTTCATCCCTGGACAGCAGCCAAACCTAGATGTATGACCAAGGCATGGAGTGGCTCAAATCTGTCAAGGCATTTCAGGGCATAAGCTGTAAAAGTAAGTTTTAAGCTACCCTGTCTGGAAGAAGGGGGAAAAAATAAAAGAAAAAGGAGGTTATCAGATTGGTCATTTTAAATTTAGATGTCTGCTTTTGGAGTCAACAGTTAAGTCACATAACTTCTACTCCAAAAGGCAGAAAGCACTGGAATGGTGCACACAGCATGGGATAAGGTTTCTCACATACAGATCTTGAAGGGTTTTCTACTGCAGGGGTTTTGATTTTTGCCTAGGCAGAGACCTGCCTTAGGGCACTGTACAGATCTCCACTGCACGAGAACGAGTACTGATTGGAACTGGTTTAGTTTTTTCCCATATTTCCCACCTTAAGAGACAAAGGAAAAAGTCGCAAAGGAATGAAAATTCCCAGATGAATGCATCTGGGAAAAAAAACAATGCAAGGAAAAAATTACCACTGAAAGTGACAGAAGAGTGGGTGGATAATAAGCCCAAATAGGACTAGAAAAAACTTCCCTGAAGGCAGAGTCTGACAAATACAGTATTATATCAATACAGAGGTAGAAATCGGGAAATTTGAGGAAGGAATTGGAAAGGAGCTAAATGTGCCTCTCCTGTGGAGAATCAAGAAAATTGCCACAAAAATTTAATAAAAAAAAACCATACAACAACAGTTAGGTTTGGGTACCCAAATAGTTGCAAATAATTAAGTAGCAAGCTGGGATGAGAGGGAGAGCAAGAAGTTGAATACATCTGGGCCAGCCCTTCAATTAAAATACATTTTACAGCTAGCCTGAGACTGCGGAGGCTACTTGGTTGTTTTCATGTAGCCAGGAGCTACAGCTACAGATGGTCCCTAACTCCAGCTGGGATACAACATACATTTCCCAGGTGATATCTTACCCCAGAAATGTTGTGGAGAGATTTCTTTTCCTGTCTGTGGTAAGTGTGGTCCGACACCCAAACATTCTGGAGAGAAGCAAGCAGCACAGTCACTGTCAGGAAGGCCCAGGAGCACCCCTGCAGGGCTGCTGGTTCACCTAATGAGTGCTGTGTGCCTGTCAGTCTGTCTGTGTCTGTTCCTGCTTCTAGCTACTGCTCTGTGTATTGCACTAGTGCAGGAGTAAATATGTGTTTTCCTGTCCTACTCTCCCTTCTCCTCTTGCTGCTCCACTGAATGCATGGGACGTGGTAGGGGAGGAAGTATTCCACCGTATCAGATTGCTTACAGAGAGGAGCAGAGCCCCCTAGACTTGCAAAGGAGTAGTTTTTAATTAGGACTGCATGCTAAGGGTGTCAAGGTGCCTTCCTTCAGAAAGAGGCACAGTTTTCACTCCCCATTCTGTATGTGAACCCAGCTGGAATCTACCTGTCAGAGCATATGGAAGGAGAGAGCGCCTGCTTCATTTATGTCATCTGATCAAGGACCTTATCAAGTGGAATGACTAAGGGAGGGAGCCAAACATAGAGATGTACAATGCACCCAAACAACAATCACAGAGACAACATCGGGGACAGCCCTGGTCAGCCAGAGTACTTGGCAAGGGTATGTGGAGTGGGAGGATGCTTGTTTCAAAAGATCAGCTGCACAAGAACCTTGTCAAAATGCAGTGAGCACCACTGGACAGCTGGTGATTTGAAACCATGGAGCAGGTAAGAAGGTCTGGGATCTGGGCAGGGCTATCAGATAAGCAGGGAGGCCATGCCTGTACCTGGGGATCTGCAACAATGCATGTGCTTGTGAGGGCAGTGGGGAGGGAGGTGTGTGTGTTTTCACTAGTGACCCTCAGCCCTGTCAGCCAAAGGGGAGAAAGGGACTTGGCTGTTGGTACTTGTGTGAGCCCTGTGCAGAGGCACTGTTGAAGATGCTGCTGGTTGGGCAAGAAAGCAGCAGCCACCTTCACCAGCCTGGGACAGAGACACCGGGTCCCCACGCTGGCGTCCAGCAGGGAGGAGGACGCCCAGCCCCAGAGCTATGGGTGGCGACCCCTTCCTTTCACATCCCTTTGCACAGCTGGGTACAGGGAATAGTCAGAAGTGGCAATGTTAGAATTACCCAAATGTATGCCAGGAGAGACACGTTTTAAAAAAATGTACCAGCAATAACTTGCATATACCTTGCCTGAGGGGAAAGCCTGAGTGGTACCACTTATGACAAGAACGTTTTGTTTCAATTTGCCAAACACTCAAGCTGCCTCCTCAAACCCCAGCTTCCTTCAGCCCAGCTCCTGACAAGAAAATTACCTTCATTTTCTCTCTCTTTTTCTTGTGAGCATTTCATACAAGCAGCAATAAACTGTGCCCAAGTAACCATTCTCACTGTAGAGACAAAGCCCAAGTCCACTGATTCAGGAAACCTCTCCATTAATTAACTAATGGCTTGGACTATCCCAGGGCTTACTTCTGCTGTAACACAATGCTCCTTTGGATATGCTTGGTTTTGAGTTTTTCTGCTGTTACCTAAAATTTCTGCAGGTCATACCACAGAGGGAGGAAGAGGAGGAAAGGCACGGAAGAAAGGGTCTCTCGTGACCCAGCTGGAGAGTGATGAGAGTCATGGAAGGAATAGAAACTAACTGTGGACATGAAGGAGAGCTAGAGAGCCCATGTCCATGGGAAAAAGACAAAGGACAGGAGAGAGGGATTCTTTACAGCTCTCTGACCAAAGGATGCTCCAAGGTAATTCAGAGTATTAGTCAGGGCAAGCTTTCTTGTTCCAGCCAAATTAAAGTGAAGTTTGCCTGTTTATTTCACTAATTTTGAATCTGATAACCATGATTTTAGAACTTTGGTAAAGCATACGCTATAGTAATTATTCATGTAATTACTAGCATATGAAATAAGAGAATTCTGATTACTGTGAAAGTTGAGCAGTGAGCAGAGGGTGGTAGTGGCCATGGAAGAGGTAGATTGCTGAACTACACAAGCCCATTTCCATGAAGGCATAATGAAAAGCTTCTGAACAGAATTTGTATTATTTAATTTAAGGTCTTTGTAACACGTCATCTTTTTACTCCCACACTTCTGGCAAACTGCCACCTCTCTATATGCATAGTATTTTATAATAACTATTATTCCAAAGAATAAATTACTATATTATAAAGTATTCTCTAATGTTTACTGTGTTTCCCTGGCATGTGTTGTTAATAAGCCCCGTGTCACATACAGCATTTTAAAATGGTTTACAGGAGAAATCTTTTCGTAGCCCCTAAGATGAAGCAAAACTGATTTCATCCTTACATACACAGCATCCAGCTGCAAACTTCTCAAGGTACAGACACATCTCCCTGGAAACACAGAACACAACAGATGCATTATCCTTGATACCTGAGAGAGGTCACTCACGTATTTCCAAATAAGTGCAAAAAGCCATCAAATGAATTAAATTGCCTTAATTTCTTTTAACTTTTGCCAGCAGAGCATGGGGTTTGCCTTCAGGCAGTGGCAATCTTATTCTCTAGGCTTTTAAAATCTATGTTGAATAATCACAGATGTTTGCATTAAAACATAGTAAAGTCAAATCCTTTAAATGTTGTATTAAAATGCTGGCCTCAGTGATGACTTGCACAATTAATTAAAATGCTTTTATTGTCTACATCATGTTGGTTTCAGTCCCTTTACTCTTGTTTTGAGAAATACAGCATGAAGGAATATAAAATCTAGTTTTTCAGCACCATTCACTGTATCTTTACCTTTTAATGTATAATACATAATTCCCCATTATGCAGAATGGGGAATTAATCTTTTTAAGAATTTTTTCTTAAAGTATTATGTTCCAATATTTTGGTAGTATATTTCGTTCACTCCTCTGCTGTAATAACCATACATTGAGGAGACTGTTTTGTCTGAGCCCTTCAGAATGACATACAAGTCTTTTTCCTGAAGAGGCAAAGATGATTTACTGCCATGGGATATATGTATTATTCCTCTCGATACATCATCCTGTGTTCATCATTCACTCAGTTCACTGTGGCTACCTGAAAACACTCAGCTTGATCTTACAATAAAGAGGGGTGCATGGTTTTGCATCACATAAAAACACTGCAGCCATATGGTCAACTTCTTTTTTTTTGCATCTCTTCAACAAACATACTATAGCTACTCCATTTCCTACTCTGGAACCTGCCAGCAGCACCTACTATTTTCTCCAATATTTTTTTTCCTCTCTCGCAGCCTTTTTCTCAATCAATGGCAGTTGTATGCCTTCCAGATAGTGATTAGTTATCTTCATGTGTAGTTTCCTGCGTGAGATATTAGACAAGGTTTATTTCAAAGTCCAAACACATTTTAATCAGCCAGCTATTTCCCACCTACTGCATCGCTGATGCTCTGATTCTAGCAGATTGCAGGAATACTACAGGCCAAGCTCGACATTTCCGATTTTGCAGTGATAATTCAGCAACGATTAGGGTGCACATAACGTAACGCACGCCGGGTTTACTGTTATAGTTCACAAGCGTTTCATTACGATGAGTATAATGTGAAGCCTTTCGGGGAAGGGTGAGTCAGCACAACCTTCCGCCACCTTCCCCTGCACGAACAGCCGCCAAAAGCCACAAGCCAACCACGCCTGGCCACCGTAGCCTCGCACCGCCCCCGCCCGCCAAGGCACCGCAGCCCGCAACACTTGTTCATTGTACTCCGAAGCGTTATTTGCAAACGAGGCACCGCTTTTTGTAACCGGGTGTTCTAAAGCACTTGCAGGGCGGCGTGAAGCGTCGCCGTCCCCGTTTCAGAGGCGGATGCGGAGGGAAGCAGCGTCGAGCACCGGGCGCTCCCCGCCCCAGCGCCCCTGCACGTGGCGGCCGCCCGAGGCCGGAGCCGCGCCCTGCGCCGGGC
>VZSE01012287.1:138009-200106 GCA_013398275.1 Promerops cafer
GACCGGGGCTGGGCTGGGCCGGACCGGACCGGACCCCCCGCGCCCCGGCCCCCTGGACGGGCGAGGGACATCCGCGCTGCCCGGTATCCCCCGCGACCCATCGCGCCTGGTTTCCACTTCCACGCGAGGAGGGAGCCGGGCGCACGGGGCTTTCCACAGGCGTGAGTTTCCTTCCGTGGGGTGCGCAGAGTGTGGCCGGTCCCAGCCCCGGACACGGGAAGCGGGACTGACTGTGCGGGGGGCTGAGCAGAGTTCGCCGTCCCTTCGGCGCACACACACACATGTACACACACACATGTACAGAGCCATTTGAGAGCGGACGTGGAAGCGGGAATAGGTGACAGGAAATCCGCGAGTCTCCCTGTGCCGCTCTTCAGTCGTCTAGAAAATGCCCGGCTGTCACAACTTCTTGATCCCTCTTTGTTATCGGCAGCCTGCCAGTACATTCGGAAGTCATCCTGACCACGCACCTTGGCACCTGATCCTTAGCGTCAGGCGGCTCCTTAAGTACATGGTGGAGGCTGGGTGTGATACGAGCATCTATGTGAATTAGAGTAGCTGAGCCAGAAGGATTTATTCAATGACCAGCTCACCAGCCTCCCTTGGTTTGGAGGTGGGTTTTTTTTTCTGATTTTGGTTCTGTTGTGGTATATCTTGTAGAAAACCATTGAATCTGATTTTTAGAAGCTATTGTGTGGCATACTAATGTTTCAGTGTATACAGTGTCATAATAATGGCACACAGGAATATAAATTAGCTGTACTCAGTTTTCAGCTGTTCATGTTGAAAATCTCAGCAGTCTAGTACCTAAGTTTGGATTTTATTTTTAATTGTATACAGAAAACTCATAGGATTACTGTCCTATGAATACTTGGCTGAGCAGCTGAGGGATTAAGCAAAAAGTGATTGCCAGGCCTAGCACCTCTGTTTTTGGGGGCAGTATCAAGACTTGCTGTAGTTCCTATATTGGAAGTTAGGCTTTTTGCATTTTTTTCTTTGCTAACACCATTCAAATCTGTTAGTTTTAAACACCACTCTGCAATAAAGTTGCTATGCTCTCATGAGAGGAAGAATGGAGTGTGTACCTCCAGCACAAGGAAGCAAATTGGCTGCTGGGTTCTGGGAGTTGACTGAGCAAGCCTGGAAAGGAAAGCTGTAAGCTGACATGAGGAGGGCAAGGATGTTCCAGGGAAAAGCCATTCTGTCCTAAGGTATGCAGCCTTGTGGTAGGTACTGTAGGCTTATTCTGGGCACTACTGCTTCAGTATTCTACTGTATTTTTTATTGTGCATAACTGAATGACAGAGGGAGATTGGGCTTCAGCTTACTGAAAGCTCCTCTTAAGGAGATGGCATGCTTGAAACTTGCTTCAGACCATAAACTGTGGTTTGCTGATTCCTTGAGAACCCCTCAAAGCAAAAGGTCTGCAGTGGGAGGAGGAGGAAGTGGAATCCTGGGGCTAAAGCATCTTTTACTGAATTCCTTTCAATGGACAAGGGTGCTTTGTTTGTTTGTTTGTTTGTTTGTTTCCCACCCACCCCCACACCTTCCAGTGGGAGCTGGCTCACCAGTATTTAATTCAGCATAATAGTCATCCACGATCTCCAGTAATTCCATCTTTTATCTATATCTGGGTTTTTTCCCTCATTTTTGGCATATTAAAATAAAATAAGCTTATGTTTTGTCTTACTAATGAATATTTAGTGTAAACAACAGAAGGAATAACTAACAACTCTGGGAACGAAAGCCAACGGCAGGAATAGGCTGTGAGCATTTCAGTGCTTTGAAGCCAGCCTGTCTATTCAGTGCATCTTTTATTCCTGCAGCACTGAATGCTAAAGAGGATGTATATAGCTGGGGTTTGTTCTGCAGCTTTCTGTCATTGGGGCTGACAACATACAGGGAGCAGCGTAAACCGTTGTGCAATAGGACTTAGCAAGGACTTTGCACTGTTGTAATGTAAGTGGTCTATTTGAGCTTTTAGTAATGAGAAAGTGTTTCAAATGTAGTATTTTGAATGGATTTGTGGGCTTTTTTGTTAGAGTGAGTCTGTTGGTTTTTTTTTTTTAATTTCATCTGAGCATTATAGGAAGGACAGTTTTTTTTTAAAGAAATTTGCTAAGCTGATTCATTATATACCTAAAGCTGAGTATTTACAGCATTGAGTAGCATTTTGGAAACAAGAAAGGGTTTTAGAAACAGAAAAATGAATCCACTGTTTTTAACACTAGCATGGCCATGTCAAGAGTTCTGTCTTTTTTATTAGTGGATTCAGATAAGTGCTTGTGCAGCTTTAACCTTTAACAAGAAGAAGGAGAAAATTTTTGAACACTAGCAAACAGTTCTCTTATTTCTGCTAGATGTAGAATGAATACTGGAATTAAACGTGTATATGAGTTGATCTTAAAACACTTGACTAAAAATTGCTTACCACTGATCCAGTGCCATTCTCTTGATTTTGCCAGTATTGTAATCTCACAAGCCCTGTCTAGCAGTAGTACTTTTTTCACCCTGAATAACTTTGTATTTAAAATTAGTGGGTCTTTCAGTATTCCTTGCCTTAAAAAGAAATTGAGTGTGTTTGTGAGAACCTGAGGAATATAGATTTGTTGTTCTTTTTCCAAAAAGGATGGGGAAATACAGGCACAGTGAGTACAGTGAACTTTGATAGCTCAAGCTACTGAAATTTCAACCTAGGATGCATTAAACAACAGTAACATGAAATGCTAATTAAATACTTCACTCCAGCACCTGCATCCATGTGTCTATATTCAGAAAATACACATTGGATTCACTTTTTATGAAAACCTGAAATTGGACATTCAGTGTTTATTAAAATCTTTGCATACTTCACATGCAAAGAAAAAAAAATTATTCTTGCATTTCCCTTCTTAGATACATCTCTAGTTCAGGTTAGTAGGACCATAAGGGACTTGGAGGAGTTATCCATTCCATGCTTTAGGTAGGGCAGAACAGTAGTTACTTGCAGTTTCTGACAGCTGTCTGTCAGAAATGTTCTTGACACATGCAGATACTGACATCCTTTTGTTTTGTTTTGTTTTGCTACCAGTTCATGAATTGGACGTGCATATAACAAGGAAAATGGAAAAAATTTGACAGTGTTGGGACATGTTTTTAGGAAAAATAACAGCTTAGCTGTTATTAGGGTTATCCTGTAGATATCCTGTATCCATTAGAAAATGGATGTTTATGTTCAGTTTGATCCATTTTTACATGGCACCAATTTTAATTCAAAGGATAATGCTCTTGCTCAGGGAATCCTGTCAAAAAATGCAGCTTGAATTTGTAATTTTGAAGAAGGAAAATAGATTTACTGTGGAACAAACGAGCAATAAGTATTTTGTGACTACTCCAGTGAAGGGAAAGGGAGGAAATATTGCCACCTGGTGAGTGATTTGCCTGATTTGGAAAAGAATAAATTACTTCAGCATAGCTGAAGAGGGGATGCAACAAGACATTCACAGTAGTGTCAGGAATGCTCATAAGTCACATCTTTGTTTTTGGTGTAGAATATGTGACTGGTATCTGTCCACGGCTACCTTCAGAATGGAACAGAAAGCATGGAATGACATGCAGCTGCTAAAGATGTTAATAATCATGAAAGATTTTTGCTGGAGGATCAGATTGATTAGTGCTGAATTGAGGTTTTTGACCCTGTGAACCATCAGTGGAATGGAATTATAGCAGGATATAAAGCTGCTTAATTCATCACAGTTTAGAGGCAGAATTAATACATGCCCTGTGGGCTTGGCACGGTGTCATCAGGGCATCAGAAGTGGCAGAAAAGGAGATAGAAGCTGATAGGGTGGGGGGAAAAAGCTAAAAAAAAAGTTAGACCCAGGATTTGGTCATCTGGATTTGAGCTCTTTGCTCAGTATGTTCTCCAGATGGATTAAAGGATTTATGGTACTTGTGGCTTATGTCTTGTAACCATTTAGATCTTAGGTTTGGCTGTAGAAATACAAGTACATTGTAACATTGCAGTTGCCAGTTGTCAAATACTGGTTAAATACCCTGGCTGCACATTAGCTGCTAAGGTACAAAAGTACTTTGGTCCGAGAAAGTTTGCATTTTTATTCTATAGTTTGGAAAGTTTTTCTTCCCCTGCCTCTTGTGACATCTGTGGTTACTTTGAGAAAAGTCTTAAACCGGTGGCTGAAGTAGAATTGGCTTCTGAATTATAGCCAGGAGTGCTTCTGTGCATTTCCCAAATTTCGTTTGAATGCTTTCTCAGACTTCTGGAGGCAGCAGCCATTCTACAGCTCTGAAACAGAACTGAGGTCTATGTTAAGCATGGCTGGTTATCTCTCCATGTACTGCCCAGAGTATTACCTGTAGGTTTTGTGCTTTGAAATGTAAACCACGGCTTGAAGTTGAAAACATAAGGTCTATGGTGAAGATACAGTTACTGGACAAGATTATGTTTTCAGGTAAAGGTTTAACACTGCTTGATACATAACTTTAAGAGTTGTTCTTGTCAGAGTGTAGTTTTTGTATGCTGAAATTGCTGAAAGTGCCTGGCAACACAAGTGTCTACAACTTTGGTAGAGCCAGACACTTTTCATTCTTCAGTCTGTCTTTGTGACTTGGAAGGGAAATGGGAAGTTTGTAAAGTAGAAAGATTAAGTCAGTTTTTAGTCATACCCTATACCAGAGCAGTGGGTTTGTGATCTTACCTACAGAGGTACCAAATAGCAGCTGCTGCTGGGCAGGTGGTGCAGTTGGATGGGCACAGGGTTAAAATGAATCTTCTGAAACATTTGCAAATACCATCAAATGCAAAGGTATAGGTTATTGATGGCTACCTATGATATTTCCATTACTTTTGTTCTGAAACAAAGCACTGCTGGCACCTTGTCACTCTAAATCAATGCAAATCACTGCTCTGTCTAGCAGAGAGGTAGGTTTTTATTGCAAGTACTGATATTTTTACTAAAGGACTATTGCAGGCAATGACAGAACACTTGTCACAACTATAAAACACTTTTATGTGTGCACAGAGCTCAGTCAGACTGTGTCTATAGATCAGTGTTTTACAGCTTCAAATATGCTATAAAGATAAAATACGTACTTAGTTTTGTGAATAAGATCCAAGATGTTAAACTTCATAAAAATTTGAGAGAACCAGCTATTTATAGATGTGGCTGCAGAGTCTCTGCATCAGATGTATCTTGTTTCCCCATTCCAAAGATTTAAATATTTTAAAAATGTACATAAAATATGATAGCAAAATTTTGTATACCCACTGTCATCACAGCTTTAAAAAACTTATTGCTTTCTCCCATTTCCTTTTTTATTTTTTTCCCTTATTTTTAAATCTAGCCATTACATTTACAGTTCAGAAACTTTGATTTTGGTTTTAGAAGTCAAGCAAAATTTAACCTTACAAAACCAATGCACATTTTGATATGGAATTTATCTTTCAAAATCTTTTGGGGTTTGTGCTAGCAATGCGTCGTACCGTGTCTCTAGCTTTGTGGAGATGGACATCTACCTAGTTTTTACACGGTTCAGTGAGAAAAAAGATTTCTGGAGAAAATGAGTGGAAATTGAAAAAGTGGGAAATCCACTTCGTCTGACCCAGTGTGCAAGTGATGTGATTTCTCCTCCTAGCAAACTAATTTGGTGATGGAAACCATCCTGGGCTTTTTACGATCCTTTGAAAACCAGCATTCTGTCATCTTTGCAATTGTTCTCTGCAAGCGCAGGCTGCCTAGTGGCATTGACTGCTGAATGTGCTGCTCCTGTTTCTGGCTGCTTGTGGCTTGGGGCAAGCGTGGAGCAATGTTTCTGGCTCAGGAAATCAGCATCTACATTGGCTGAAATCCTGCGTCTGTCCCGCCTGGTCCCCAGTTCTGATAAGCACCATCTGCAAGCTGCATAATGAACCAGAGAGGCTCTAATGATGTGTCAGTCTGCTACTACTGAACTGTAAATGGCATCCTGATGCTTTAGCAGTGCAAGGGTGATTCTTAATGGAATTGGCCCCTGCAGTATCTCAGGCAAGCAAGCTGTAACTTTTTAATGATTTCCTGAAAACAGGTCATGTTTTTATAATTATTTCCATCTCTGGGTATACAGGAGTATCATTCCATTTTGATCCCAAAGGGACTTACCCTGTTTTCTCCCAGAAATTGCTTAGCAGTTGGGATTGCCATGTCCTTTGTGGTTTTTTTCGTCATCATAGACATAAATGCTTTTTACCCGTATTATTTCTGTGCTATTTGACTATCAGCAAGTGCATTTGCAGCATTTCATCTGATACTTATTAGTGACAGAATGCACAGTCTGACCTACTTTTCACCAGTGAGTGTAACCCCTTGAAACAGAAATCAGAAGACTGCCAGAAATACTGATACAAATGATTCTACTAAAAAATATAAAATTTGGTTTAAATAAACATATCATGTGCTATGCAGAAGGCAGGGAAAATAGCAAACATTTATTTGATCAAATGCAAAATTAGAAGATTTTTTCACATTAGAAAATTATTTTCCATGCTCTTAAATAGTATGATTTTAGTGTGATCTTAGGATAAACATCTTGTAGTTACTCTAAGAAGTCTTTGTATCGTGGTCATTCAACAAATGCAGAAGGTTTAAATCTTTAAGAAAAATTTAAGAGGGAGTTTGGTTTTTTTCATGTTGGTGAGTTCTGCCACATTGGTGCAAAACAAGTTCTCCCACTCCCTTCCCCCCCCCAAAAAAGCTGTCAACCAAACAAAAGAAAAACCCAACCAACCAAAAAAAAAACCCCACACCTTCATTTCTTCTCTGGTGCTGTTGTATTGCAGATGCTTGTCCCACACACTGTACCTCATCCAGGGAGCCTCTGTCAGAGGTGATTTAAAAAGGCATAAGCAGAAAGACTGGTACTTCACTTCCTGCAGGTTATTGGATATCTTGCATAGTTTCTTTCTGTGGGAATGCTTGTTGGGCAGTGCAGCCAGTCTCCTTGTAAACACCAGCTGAAATATGTGTGGAGAAAAATTGTAAGATTCAAGGTACTGGCATCTCTTCTCAGCCTTGTTCCTCTCTGCTTTGGTGTCTTACAGTGGTTGCAGCTCAGGAGTGTATGAAGTAGCTTTTGATTTATACTCGGTGGTAAAAGAAATTAAAATGACAAGATACATACAAAAAACCCAAAAAACCAAATACATGTTCTCACCCTCCTGGGCTTAACTGGACATCTCTGGGCTCTTGTGTTTTAGCCTTCATGGTCCTGACTGTCAGGAACATTTGGGTTCCAAGCTAGATACTGCAAAAGCTGAGAAGACAGTCAGCAGGTGTAGACTATGAGGAATGCATTTCCTTCTGGAGGTGGACAGAAATTTTGAAAAGCTTTAGGTTTGCTGTCTGGTAGAAATTACTAAATTTGGATTTGTCTGTCCTTTCATTATAGGCATTGTGGAAAATTTAGACATCTCAGACACATTAGTAAGTACATTTTATCCAAAGATAAGGAAAAAAGATTATAATTGCTTTCACAGCAGTGTTCTGTGGCATTCCCTTGTAAGGAGAGAAAAATACTACAAATTATTGTGAAGGTTGGTTAAGTAGATTTTGTTTGGAAACTGGTGATTCTGCAGTGTAGGCTTGTCTGTGACTTTTTAATTAGCAGAGAGTGGTTACTCCAAGAAGACTGGCAGAATTCCTGCACACTTTGCTGACCGTTCCAAGTGGAGAAAGAAAATCAGAATTTGAATAGTGGCTAATTTGTCGTAATTTGAGAACTCCATCACTTTTAAATTGCATATCAACTCTGAAGATGTCTTTTGTTTTGTAAACAATCAGCTGGTGGATGACTGTTTTCTTACAATTTTACAATTCTTGTGCATTATTGTAGGGGAGCATGTCTCCTCCTCAGAGTCAAATGCATATACATGTTCCTTCAGCTTCTCTCTAGCAGTTGTCTAGATGGATATTCAGCTTATCAAATTCTAAAAAGTTCAGAAAACTGAGGGCTGAATATAGTTTATAGTGGCTTATGCAACTTCTGTGGTGTCTTTCTGATTTTTTTTAGTAGTTTTATAAACACTGTTTCTTGCTGCTTTCTCTCAGGTAAGGCAGATGCGCATTTTGCTAGAACTATAGTCAAATCTCCATTTTAATATACATATTTTATAATTGCAGAGTTGTAGAATAACTCATGTTTGAGAGGACCTCAGCTCATCTAGTCCAACCTCCTGATCAAAACAGGGCTGGGTGTGAGGTCCCACCAGGTTGTTCAGGGTTTTATTGGCTTGAGTCATGAAAATCTTCAGTGGTGGGGGCTGTGCAACACGTCTGGACAGCTTCCTCTGCTGGTGGATGGTTCTCATGGTGGAAATGTTTTTCCTTGTATCAAATCTGATCCTTTCATTTCAACTTACACTTACTGGCTCTTGTCCTCCCACTCTGTGACAGTATGAAGAGCCCAGCTCCTCAGTGCCTCCCTGGAGGTCCTGGGAGGCCCTCCCAAAACCATGTCTTCTCCAGGGCTGACAAGCCCTGGCAGTGCAGCCTCTCTTTAGAGGATGAGTTCCTACCAGCTTCATCCCTTCCTCCTGGACTTGTCTCTTTGTTGTGTTGGGGGGCCCAAATCCCTGCGGTGTTCTGGATGTGGTCTGGTGAATGCTGCGCAGAGGGGGATAAACCCTTCCCTTCACTGACCAGCCATGCCCCTGCCAGTGTAGCCCATGTGGCTGGTGGCCCTTTCTGCTGCCCACCAACAACTCCATGGCTTCTTCCAGAGAGCTGCTCCAGCCCAGCAGTCCCCAGGCTGTGTCCTTGCAGAGGGTTGCTTCTTTACAGGTGCAGGACTTTGTCTTTGCCCTCGTGAATTTCATAAGGGCCCCATTGGCTCGTTGTCCCAGCCTGTCGTTGTCCCTCTGAATGGAAGTCCTGCATGTAACAGCTGCTGTCCCCAGGGTGGTGTCATCTGCAAACTTGATAAGTGTTGACTCTTCCAGAGCATTAGTGAAGGTACTGAGCAGCTCTGGTCCCACGGTTCACCTTTGCAATGTACAAGATGTACTTAAATACCGGCTTTAACTCAATCACCAAGCCTAAATTTAATCCATCAGTCAGAAGGCTTGGCTCTTTGGATTTTCCAGAGGAAAAGTTGGAGTTGCCGTGTGCCTGCTGCTTGAGGACCAGCCTTGTGCAATCATTTTTATTAGGAAAACAAGAGTGGATGAGAGTTCTATGTATCTACTCCCCTGTTGTAGGCACCAGTGTATCACCGCTTGTAGACTGCTTAACTGGGATGGGTAAATGTGTGGTGGAGTGGTTTGGGTGAAAAGAGGTTTTGATCCCTTGGGAGTTTCTGATCTCTCTGAGATACCTGTTGTGGGATGGTTACTTTTAAATAGTGCGACCATGAGTGGAAAATGCAGTCAGATATGTGATACCTGTGTGCTCCCCTCCATGCCTGACATACTTGCCCTTTCTCATTCTCTTACTGTCCCCAAATCTTGTAATCTGTGGGCAGTTTCTTAAAGAAAATGCATCTTTTGTCTACTTTCAGCTTTTATGCTTTGAAGAGCTAAGGTATCACCAAATACTGCTGTCAAAACCAGTTCTGGAGTCTGATACCTCCACTTCAAGAACAGAACATAAACAGTGAAACCTGTGCAACACAACTAGAAGAAATAACTGCTCTTCAGAGATGGCTTTTCTTGGATTAAACTTTGGCAGCTTCAGACAGATGGAGGTTTTAGTTATCAGGAAATGAGCCTGGGAAGAAGAGCCAAAACACCTTATAAGCAATTGATGTTGTGTGATGAATGTACATAGCATAAAAGCTTCATAGTGTGTGACCTTAAGTGTGTATTGTTTGATGGTTATCTTCCATCTTTAGTTGAAAAAAAAAGAATTAAATACCAAGTTACATCATTTGCTATTTAAACATAAATTTTTATTATTTCCTTTTTTTCTTTTTTTCAGTGACAATGACAAATATTGGAGAAAAAGGTAAGATTTTTATTAGCTGTTTATAGGTGTAATTCATACATCAGAGTAGAACAGTAGTTTACTAGTAGAACTGAGAAACAGTCTAACTTAAGACAGTTAGATTTGTACTTTTTTTGTTCCTCAGCACCTTTTATTATCTTGCTTTTATTATCTCCTGAATATTGCGATAGCCATTACAAATAGAGATGATAAAAATTAGAATTTTTTTACTCCTCTCACTGGCTTTCTGATGTGTCAACTAAAAAAATCCTTAAATTATGGTTTTAAAAAATTTTTTCATAATATGGAAAGCTCTTGTAAAAGCAGGATTTCTAGACACAAGCAGTGTATTTGTGCAGATGCAACATACTTAAATGGGAGGTGATTTTTTTCAGCATTTTCTTTTTAACAAATGTAAAGAAATAGAATCCTTCAGAAATGTAGCCTTCTCAGAATATAGTAAAACTGCCTAGATAGCAGTCACTACAGTTCTTACCCTGAGGCTGTAGCATGTTTGGATTGTTTTTCCAGATACTGTTTTAATACTACAGCACAACATGGAAGTAAGTGTAAAGTGTAGGGCTACAGAGCTTTTGGAGGAAGAGCTTTTTATGTTTGTGTAATTCCAGCAGATTTTATTAAGTCATTGGCAACTCCCTCTCTTAGAAAACATGTTTGTCAATTAAGAAACATTTGCTTGAAAAACTTTTTTTCAGTTCGGTGATCTCATCCCCCATGTGAGTGTAGAAGTGTTATCTGCAGGCTTTGAATTTCAGTTTCTTGCTGTTCTGTACTTTGTGGGAGGGGAAAAAAGTGAGTTGATGGGCATTGCTCACGAAACACATTAAAATTATCAGCAAAACACGTTGGGGAACATTAAATCTCCTTATCTTTACTCAAAGCCTTGGTGGGCTTCTGCCAGTCAGAAGAAACTTACGCTGGCTGTACTTCTGCCCTGAGATTTTTCAGGAGTGAAAACTGGGCAAATGGGGCTCAGCTGTACTACAGGTTGCCTCAAATTTCCAGGCAACTCTAGCTGTGCTAGCTAGCTGTGAATTGGTTGCCTTCAAGGAAGGGACCATTTGGATTGGGATTTGTTTTGTTTGGTTGAGTTGGGGGTGGGTTGGTTGGTTGGTTGGTTGCTTGGTTTGGGCATTTTTTCCAGAAAACATGTAAAATAGAAAGATTTCTGCCAGGGAACAGCAGACAGCTCTTCTTTAACTGCCTCAAGTGAAATGAAGTTCTTACGCTGGACTCTCAACAGCCACGGGCCCCGTGGAGCAGCTGGGTAGCCCAGGGTCTCCATCACAGTGCAGGGAAACTGGTGGGCAGATAACCTGGGTGGAGTGACCAGTCAGGGCTGGGGCCAGGCTGGGGAACTAAGGCTCAAGATCAAACAAGATGAGCTCAAGTCTTGTTCACACTTCAAAGGGAAGACCTTGGATAATGTCTTTAGGCGTTAGGCGCTTTTTTTTTTCCAATATGTGAACAATTTTCTTGTCAGTCAGTTACTGGGGAATTTTTTGCGACAATAAAATGCTTAATGCAGATCAGTAAGTGCATCATGTACAGAACTGAGGTAACTTGTCCTACTTTGCTCTCACTCTATGCAATAAATATACTGTTGTTTAAAAAAATACTGATTTTGTTTGAGTAAATCAGGTTTTTTTAGAGCTGGTAGAAATGTTCTGATATAAGTGGGGACTGTGACTGTCCAGATGCTTATGCACTAATCAGATGGTCATTTAGTGTATTGTGCTTTGTGTGGAGTCCAGTTCTATCACTTATTTATGCTGATAAGATTTTTCTTTCAGTTTATAGACATGGCATTTGACTCTTTGCCCTGTCATCCCAAAAGCTTTGTAGAGTCACTCCTCAGATTCTATTAGCTTTTGTTTATTATTTTTAACAGCTGAGTGAATAAGAGTAAATATTTACAATGTTCCTGCTATTTGAATAAACAAAGTTCAACACCAAAAGTATTTATTCAGTGTTACTTTTAAGGCAAAAATGCAAAAAGTAAGAATATACCAGACAACTGTTCCTGCATTTATATGCACCATCATGCATGTGTTATAAAGAATTCTCTAGCCCTGAATAATATGATGTGTAAAAAGACTGCAGGAGCTAAGCATAAAAGTGCAATATTTCAGATCTTGAAGTGAAAGTACACAGGTTTCATTGTGACACTTTTTGAGGATATGAATTTGTGGAAGAATACTCTTGTCTCATCATTAAAGTTAATCAGGGGATATGAGTTTATGATTTGCTATGTACTGCAGTGAATTGCTTACTAGGGTGAGAGCTTTTAAGTGGAAATGCCTATCAACCTATGGCAGACTTTGGAAAAGTTACTGTTGCCTTCTGTATTCTTGTAAAACAACTCAGCATAGTAAATGTTGATTCTCATCTGTTTAAAAACATAAGAATAAATGCTGACTGGCTGTGAAGAATATAAAGTAGTGAATGAACATTTGAATTTAAAGGACCTGTAGGTTTTCTAAACCACCCAACTGTCCTCCCTCCTAATATCTAGGAAAACAAATTAACTGGATATGGTTACTGCTCAGGTATCATGTGCACATTCACCCCAAGACTTCCCTCACACTTGTCATTGTCCCCTTACATCCTTTGGGGGATTGGGGCTTTTGCTGAGGGGAGGCAGAGTGGGGGTTTGCATGGCTAGCAGTCTCCCTACAAGATGGATAAAGCTGAAAGGCAGAGATGCATCAGTTAATTAGGATTTAACAAATGTGTAAGGGAGACTGCTTACTAATTAATGATGGGGCTTTAATAGGCTATTAACCATTTTCCTTAAATTTCTGTAATCTGTGTAGACTGTATCATGACCTTCCCCACAGTTTGTGTTTGTCTAATGTAAAGTTGCAGTGCAGTAATTTTGTTCCAAAGCTTTTCCAGAGTCTCTGTATTTACATCTGTTAGAGAACTCACTGTGATGCCTACAGGCACTGTTTGTAAGTACTACAGTATCACTGCTCTGTTTGTATTAATTCTGTTCCCTTCTGATTTTAGTTGTGTGCCTGGTTGCTTACCACATATTTTTCATGCTGTTCGTCTGGTCATACTGGAAAACAATCTTTACACTACCAATGAATCCTTCAAAAGAGGTAAGATAAGCTTAACTTTTGTTTATGAAATAGCCTAGCCAAATGCCTGATTTTGTAGTGTTTGAACAACTTAGTCTCTGATCTTATGTAGTTTTACACTCT
Organism: Promerops cafer; assembly: GCA_013398275.1. Taxonomy (NCBI): domain Eukaryota; kingdom Metazoa; phylum Chordata; class Aves; order Passeriformes; family Nectariniidae; genus Promerops; species Promerops cafer. Next base: position 151,193 of record VZSE01012287.1, read on the forward strand.
GTAGAAAAGCACAGATGGCAGTTACAGCTTCTTAATAGGAGTCAGATTGCAATCAGTGTAGTGACCAAGAGAAAAAAAAATAACAATTTCACTGATTTTTTAAATAGATATTTTAAAATTAGATATTTATGGTAGAAGAAAAAGTCCTGTCCACTTGAAAAATACAAGTTATTTGAACTAGCAGCCTAAATCTTTGCCTTAGGAATATCAGACTTTTATGTGGGCAAAAATTTATTTCCCTGTGTTTAAGACTTATATTTCTTGTTAGCATTTGTCTGTTGCCCTCTGAATTAAAACTTCTTCCCTGTCTGTTTTGGTATGAAGGAGCTTTTGGATTGTGGTGGGAGTGCACAGTAGGTAAGCTGCTGGTGGGATGCCACAGCTGGCTAAGCAGGAAGGGAGCTAGTAAAGAGCAGCCACATGAAGAAAGAGGTCTGGGAAGGTTCTTCATCAATGGCCCTGGTGGAAATTCTGCCCATGCAGCTTTTTATAGCTAGCACAACTTTTTGGCCTCTTCCTTTCTGTCTTCATACAGAAACCCCTGAGTCCTCAGCAGGTGCTGTGTTACACAACCTCTGAGGTCAGGAGGGATCATGCTATGGCTGCCCTGTAGTTTGAAATACCCACAAAGCAAACACTGACTTTGGCACGGACTCAACTCCAGCTGCTCTAAGTACCAGGTCAACCTAAAATGAACAGCTTGTGATTTCTATTGTCTGTTGTGCAAAGGTTCTTTTCCAAATAGTTTTCATTCACTACCAGGATATGTAATTGTGAAAGCAGGAGATAATTCAAACTAATTGCTATCTTCACGCTGGAGTTCACACTGCAGTCTTTACTACAGCCTGGGATAGGTAGGAGCAAAATAAATTAAAAACCTATTTCATTTGGAAATTACATAGCAAAATGTATGCATGTGTATGGTGACTGTACTGATGATTAGAAGGGTTTTCAGATCATTGGGCTGATGCTAATAAAAGCATTTTGACAAATCCTGCTGATTATAGTGCAATTCCAAATCCATCATACAATGCTACTGGAGAATTTCAAATGGGTTAGGAAAAGTATTGTAGTTGAGTAATAGAAAGCAATGTGTGGTGTTCCTGTGTTCTTTGAATTTACACAGTATTGCTGGCAGTAAGTGACATCATTGGTCCATGTCTTTTTCCTATTCTACTAGAGCAGTATTTTAAAAATTTAATTAGGGTATTTTGTAATGTTGAATTACTGATTGGCTTCCATTTTATAGGCTGAAGTCTGCAAATAGAAAAAGATATATTTTCAAGTGAACTGAACAAGCAAATAGTAATTTGAAAACTGAAAAACAAATAAAGCTTTTGCATTTTGTTTTCATGAATACTGCAGCTGGTGCAAACCACACAGCTTTCTTTTAAGCTTATTTCAAACTTTTACATGTACAGTGGGTTTTGATGGACTTCCCTGTAGTGTGTGCCATTCTTTACTTGTGCTTTACACAAGCACTGCATGAAGATGGGAGAGAAAATGGTTACCCAGGCACGAAGGCTTCAGATGTAGGACTGCTCTGAGGAACAATAAAAAAAGATGGAACAGTAGCTCTGTTTACATCAAATAAGCATTTTAAAAAAAGTATTCTAAACTAGGTTTCTCTAGTGAGAAATCTTATGTATCCCAATATAAATCAACTCAGATGTTGGTAAGAGTGTGTTCTTGCAAGGGAAAAAAAAATGGTGACCTGAGAAACTCAAGTTAAACAGTGAATATCCAGCTTCACCTGGAAATCTGTGGGCTTTGTCAGGAAGGGTGGAGTGATGCCTTCTCTGTGGAAGTGAGAATAGGCTCCTAACTGCATGTTTCTGTTTGCTTTCTTATTTTTATACGCATCACTTTCTTTTAGGAAAGAAAAATCAATATTGATGTAATGACTAGCCTTCCTGTAAACATAAATGCTGTGCTGAGGGCTTCTGTTTCTGGCACAGGATAGAGACAGACTCTTCCTGCCAAATGTGGACTTTTTTTCAAAGGTGATTGTGTATCCTCTTTCTCTGATAGAGATGCCAAAGACTTCCACCTGTTTCTAGAAGCTACAGTAACAAAGCTGGGTATGTTGCTGTGTTGCAGAGGACTTTGGAGTTTAAGAAATTTTTACTACTACATGTATACTAAGCATCTCTTTCAGTAATTTTTACCTTTTCAGCACTTGCTAGAGCCATGTTTTTTATTGTCTTGGGCAGTGACAGAAGCTGGCATTTTATTCAGGAAGATACTCAAGATATGGTTATATTGCCATAGAAGACCCATCTCTTCCTTCTCTCAGCCAGTCTCTAAAGTAAAAACACATCCTAACACCTTCATGAAGAGAACAGCATAGAATAAAAGGGAAAATGCCAGACATCAGAAGAGAAATAAAGCTGTTTTTTCTGCTATTACTAGTAGTGTCTTTTCTTTTAGTTAAACACTGACATCCCTAGGTTGTATTCACTAGTTAATATTTGGTATTAGAGAAGTAAATTGACTGACCTTTCAGAGGAATGATAAGCTCTTGACCTTTCTCTTGAAGAATGTTGCTTAATACTTCTGGAAGCATTCAGCATTGCATCAGTACCAAATCAAAAGTGTTTTTAATTTTGTCTTCAGTTGCTATAAAATAAATCAGTAGTTGTGGGAATACTAGGTTATTTTCTGTAATACCCTGTACATGTTGCTAGTCCATTTTTATATCATGAATATTTGTTCTTCTTTACACATCTACAGTTACATATTTAACTTGGAATTTGCTAATATTTTTTTGATTTTAAAAATTATTCTAGTTTCATCTATCGTATTCAGACAAGGAGTCCCTAGAGAGGGAGCCTAGAGGTGAATCCCAGCAAGAAGTCCTAAGACGGGCAGCCAAGGATCTTCCTATCTATACACGGACAATGTCTGGAGGTAAATAGGTGTTCAGGAGACTAACAAAGGCAGGTGTCTTGATGTACTACTTAAACTAATTCAGAAACAGTTTTCAAGGGTTTGGATTAAAGGGAAGAAGCATTTTGCATAGTTCACAAAATAACAAAGTGGTCCAAGAACTTTAATTTAGCTTTGTGCAGCTGCATTTATTCCACGTATAAAGATTGTTGGGAAGTAAATTGCAGCATACAATTTAGGATTTTAAAGTGGATTGACAATGCCTTGCTTTTGTTTTCAAATTGATATTAACAAATAGCTTGTGATACTAACAAGCTGCAGAAGAGGCTGTAGCAGTCATTAACTGTAAATTTCTTTTATCATTGGTTAAAAAATAATAAAAACACAGTCACTGTCTGCATGTCATGTATAGCTAGGTAGATCACAGTAAGAAACTATTACTGTTTTACTTGTTGGTGCTTCAGTTGCAAGACCAAAAGATCTTCTAAACTACGAGTTAATCTAAACTCTACTCATATTGTCAGTTTTTGAATGCTGGCTAGCTAAGCAAATCCAAGAGATAATCTCACATAATAAATTAAAGCTGCTAGAATAATAGTTTAAAATAGCTATATTGTTGAACAGTCTTTAACGTTTTTCCAGTCTAGTGAGGGTTTTGTGGGTTTTGTTGGTTGGTTGTTTTGCAGAGCTAGAAGGCTTGGGGGGAAAAAAAAGATTAGTATCATTAACAGAGATTGCAAAAACTGAGCTTTTTGGGTTCAGTCTGATAGATTCAGCATTGCAAGTAGTTGAAGAATGATTCAGTATTTGCAACTGCTTCTGATCATGCTGAAATGCTTTCCTGGGGGTTCTGCTGGGCTGGCTGATAGTATTTACTTTTGCACAGACTTCAGAAATCAAAATTGAAACATTGAAATCTAATCTTGAAACTTTTTTCTTTAGCAATCAGATACTGTGACAGATGCCATCTTGTAAAACCAGATCGTTGCCATCACTGTTCAGTATGCGACAAGTAAGAATATTTTTTAAATAAGTGATTTTCTGAATTAATCAATTTTTCTTTCTTAGCAGAGAAAAATTTCTTTTTTAATGAGTAGATTTTTCAGGCTTAATATTCTGGCAGATACACTTTTTTCCCCCTTAGATTTTCTTTTTTTTTAAGATTTAGTTTTCATTTACTTATTTCTAAGGCAGTCTATAGCTTAGTCTAATTCATTTCATGACTCCCTTGATGCCAGCATGGATTACATGGTCTTAAATATTCTTTACATAATGGTTAAAAATTATAAATATTAATAAAGAATTTTGCTTAAGAATATTACCAAAAATAGCTGATGTAAAAAATGTGCTTCTTTTGTTAGAATCTGAGTAAACATCACTACCCATCTCAATCTAATCATGATGTCACTTACATCTTACCTGAGGTAATAAGCTTAATATCCTATTTTTTATTGGATAACTTGCAGGTTACTTTTGTTTAAAGAAAGAAACAGCCGGGCATTTTCCCATTTCTAACTAAAGCCATAGAATTAAGTTCTTGTTCGTCTTGCACAAAAGGAAGTTCATATCCATACTCTCCAGAAGCCTGATTGCTTTCTAATTTTATCTTTCTTTGGGCTGTTCTCTCTAACCCTTCTTCAGTTAGCTTGGATGTCTGTGTGTTTCTTCACTCTAGCCCCCTAGTGCTTTGTATTTTTGAGAGAAGACACTTCTTCAGAGGATGGTTTATTCCTAGCTTAAGGCTGTTCCAAATGCTCTTCAGCTGATGAAACAGCACAGTTGTGAGGTGGAGAAGACATTGCTTTGTCCAGGAAAGCAGCAGAGGCACTGAAAGAGAGACAGAGTTGAGGCAGGAAGAGCATTTTGGTTGTGTTGGATGGAATGGTGGTTGCAGTGTAAGATAGGAACATGTGTTCCTAGTGAAGAAAAAAGGTGACTTGTTATCCTACAAAATGCGAGTGAAATTTGCAGAATGCAATTAGTTAATGTATTCTGTAGAATACCTTTATTTTGTCCTTACCTTACCAAAGTTTGCTCGCTTCAATCATATCTGATTTTCTTGTGGACATTTTAATAATGGAGAGTGATTAATTGCAAAACTGTTTGGTATTTTTCGTACAAGGTAAGCTCTTAAAAACTTTGTCTATTTGCATAGAAAGATATATAGATTTCTATAAAAACAGACCATGTTCTTGGAACTATATTAAGTTGTATGACTACATAATAATTGAATTAACCCAGTTTCTAAGGCTCTGCCAGAAAATAAACAGTAATTGAAAATCCTATTCAGATTGAGGACCAAATGCTAAAGTGGACCAACTCCTATAGATTGCATTTTCTTAAATCATAAGTTCTTGGTATATCTAATGTTTTCAGTTTGACTTATCTGCCTTTTCTGCCATTCCCTTGTAGGTAAACTGTATTACGTGAATTTAAATAGATGTATTTATTAAATAGATTACATAACATATAGTAAATATAGATAATTCTTAATCCATATGTAAATAATTTAAATCTGGCAGGTAACTTTGCTTCTGACAATTTTTTTTTCTTTTGTCTTTTGGCGATGCTTGGAATTCTGCTGGGGTTTTTTAAAGATGCATTTTGAAAATGGATCATCACTGCCCTTGGTGAGTGTACTATTGGTTTTCTCTTCTTATGTTCTGATTTGGTAAAATACACTTTTGTGGGGCCTGCCACAACAATGATGCTTCAGCATTCCTGGAGTCAGATGCATATGTGAGGTTACTGGTCTTGCAGAACTGTTGGAGTTATTTACTGTATGTCCTCCTTTCCTCGTTCTGACATACAGAAAGAAGTTCAAATATCATTTTTCTTGGACCTGTAAGTTAGGTACCTCTTCATGTTTTTACAAGTATGGATGAAGTTTTACAAGACTTCTGATCAGTGAGAACTTCTTTTAAGAATTGCATCTTTTCTTCATAGAGTTTGAATATTACTGTGCCTTAGTTGCATTGAAGGGTGAAGTGCTACCCTAGGTTTAAAATGAAAGGGCAAGGCTGTGCCTAGCTCCTTTTACCCAAGCTCCCAGGACAGCTGGAGTGGGCTTGCTGGAACCACCAAATTAGCACTTCAGTTTTATGGCTTGTTTTTTTCATTCATTCTTTCTCCCCTCTGCCTCCCCAGTTTTGCTGCTGTTTCAGCCCACACAGTGGTTTTGTTCTCCTGTCTTTTCTTAGCAGCCCTTGGAAGCAGTGGATAGACAGGATGTATAATTAGTTTTATGTCAGTTTGGCAGGTGTATCTCACAGAAATAATTAAAGGTAATTGCTTAGTAAGGTCCAAGTTTAGAGGGTTGAGTGGTACATGGCAGTTCTTCACCATATAAAATGATCAGAAAAGAAGAATCCTCTGTGTTGGACAAACTGAATGGTAGATGGTTCTAAGCAGTTTTTTTAACACCTTCTTATACCAAATTCTAAGACAGAGGAGGCTCTTTCCTGGGGCAGGAAGGGGTGCTGGGCTCCTCCTGTTTCTCTGGGTCCTGACTACAGCATCTGCCATAATGTAATTTGATTTTAAGCATCTTGTCTTATTTTGCATCTACATGGTAGATACAATTGAAAGAAATAGTTACCAGTGTAGGGTAGAGTTTTTTTGCTGTAGAGATAATCAGCATGTGAAAACTGAGGACCTTCAGTAATAAGAGTATGCTTCTTAAAAAAACCCACAAACAACAACAACAAACAAGGCCACAGCAAAGCAAACAGGTAAAACCATTGAATGTGGAACAAATTTCTTAGAACAAAAATGACAATTTCTTTCTTCAGCTTTTTAATAGCTGTCTTGTTAAAAGCTCTAAGAAAAACAGTAAACAGTTGGCAGGCTATTCCTGACAAAATATCAGTGAAATGTCTCAACATGACTATTAACAGTCAGTATTATAAACACTTCTTATAAGCTTTGTGGTCTCTTCGGTATTTTTTGTGCCTTTCTGTCTTAAGACATTTACATGAAAATGTCCTTCATGTAAGCTTCAATTTCAGAATAAAAATCCATTGTATCAAATAATAACAAATCATAAACAGTACTTGGATTTTGTGTAAAGGGACAAAGTGAAGTGTTATTTCACTAGGGCAGAAACTTACAGAAAAGCTCTGTTTTCCTCACAGTAGCATTTGCTTACTATACATGTTTGCACTCTTCTTAATCTAACAACATAAACATATCCAGTTTGAGAGAGTATTTATGCTGCTCATTGGTTTTAATCTAATAAGCAATGGGTGCAAAAAATAAAAATACAAATAGAGAAGGTAATTGAAAGATGTGTAATGCTTCTTGATGGAGAGATGTTCCTTTTGTACTCCAAGTAACAGAAATGCATTAGAAAAAGAGGTATCGTGTGTTTTTTCCGAACTTGAGCAGATGTTCACGGTTTGTTGCTCACCCTAAAAAAAAAAGAACTGTGTGGAAGAGATGAAAGAGTTTTGAAATACTGCAGAGGTGCTGATCAAGCTTTATAGTTTCCTGTGAAGGCCCATGTTCAAAGGTTCTTAGGGAAATATATGGCTATCTTGCCAACAAAAGTAAAGGTGCAATTCAGTGTAATGGATGGGCTTTAGCCTCTCTCAACATCATTAGGTTCTGCTTTGCTTTTCATGTTGCAATTTTTTGGTGGGAGCAAGTTGGGTGTGAAGGAAGGGGGAAGGAAGTCACGTGATGCTTATGGAGAGTAGGGAAACAGCAATGAGAGCTATCTCTAATTTAATATTCTGCCAGGAGAAGGATTTCTGGAGAGAGGATGTGTAAAAATAACCCATGGAAAGTAAGATGAAGCTTTTGGAAGGCAGAGGTAATGAGAGTTTGTCATGTCATAGCCCCAAGTCAGCTGTCTGGTGCTCTCTTGGAGGCTTTATTTTGGCTGTCACTCCTGCACTAATGGAAGCGCTGTGATAAACGGAAATATTTAAGGCTAACTGCCCACTAACTACTCTGAAAGGTTTAAGTGATGCATTGGTGATTCTAGTGCTGCTTCTACTCACTGTATACAGATGGAGCTGCAGGTGGGAATCCAATGGCTTGAGGCATCACCAAAAATACTGTTTGTATATAACACTCTTAGTACTAACAAGGTGCATTTAGGAACACCTTAGGAATAATTCAAAACATCTCTCCTGTCATTTTGAGTAATCCAAAGAGCTGGGATCTCTTGGATTCTGTGATGCTTTTTATTAATTGAGTTGCATCACCTTCAGTGCCTGGCATTTTCAGTAAACTAACTCCTCAGACAGGAATGACATATATTCTTTTTGTACTTGAAAACGGAGTGTTTAAAATGTTAGCTGTAATCCACATTGTTCTTCTGGACTGTTCTGACTGTATGAATGTTTCCCTGCAATAACATATCATGATTTAGCTAGTTGTTGGTACATTTATCAGTTTTACTCTTCCTCTGAAGTGTTAGTCTTCAAATCTAACCACTGTTCTTGAGGTTTAAGATTTGATGCTACATGCTCAAACAGTACAGTTACATAACCTTGATGTTTACTTTCTCTTCAACCTTCTGATGGACTATTCTTTTGCAGTAAGCCCTCTGCAGTCTGGGGCCTTGTCAAATTTGAAGGGAGCATAATAATTTATGTAAATTTATTTTGACATGTGTACCACATGCCATTGTGCAAAACAGCAGTTAGAAATAAACTTACCTTTGATTCAAGAAACTTCATCTTTGGAGAATAACATTTCACTTGATATTTCTTTTCTCACATCAAACAGTGTCTTAAGAACAGTTCAAGAATAAGTATCATGAAAGGAAAGTAGGATTATCATAGAAGATTTGAACTTGAATTGCTTGCAGTTTATCATGGAATTGCTTACTTTGACATATTTAATGAAAAAACCCACTTCGCTGTGGAGAATTTTATATTTGCTTTTTGATAAGAATAACGATGAGCTTACAGATATATCTCCTTTTTCTTGAATTAGAACAATCTGTTGTGAATGCTTAACTGTAGTTAATATGAATGCTTAGCTATTGCTGCATGTTTAAATGACAATGCAACATTTAATGTTTAGCCAAGGTGTTATGTTTTGTCTAAACAAAACTTAGAACAAACTGACCCAACTCGTTACCCACCTTGAGAAGGGGTAACAGTAATGTACAGTGCAAAGTTCTTTGCTATTTTAAGATTTTACTCTTATCTGATTAGCATGTCTTCTGCTATTAGCATCACCATCTCCCTAAAAAAGAGATTAGTTGTGGTAACATGTCCTGCTCCTCTGAAAGCTAAAGTTGATACCATACTTTTTTTTTTTTTTCTGAGAATTATTTATCAATACACAAGTATCTTTATGGATGTAGTCTTCTCTTAATTGGCTGATCTTTCTGACAGCAGTAGCAGTTAGGTTTTTTTAAACTCACATGAAGAATTCTGTCAAGATTAGTGCAAAGATGACTTTAATTAGCATCTCAATGCAACCAAATAAAAGAGGAAGCAGTTTACCAATAAACTGCCTATGGGGAGCGCTCCAGTATTTTTTCATTTGGTAGCTGTAATATCATTATATGTTTAATAGCACTCTAAAACTCATAATACTTAATACGTTGTCTCTAAGGGGGAGCTGCTATGGTACTAAATGCACCCTCATCATCATAGTGTATACTAGTTGCTCATTATTGTGTATAAAAATCTTTACAAATAGGAGACAGGTGATCTTAAAGCCCATAAGTGAAAATTAGAAAATGAGATTTATTTTAACATTTAGATGTGTTGCTAAGGTCTTAATCCCTGTCATGTTGTCACTGATACAGAATGTTTTCTGTTCCAGAGTAGCATTTTTCTCATTATTTTATGTAAATATAAATAATTCTACGAATCTCCTATGAAGGCTCTTACATTTGAGAATCTTACTAAGAAGTTTTATAGTATGAGAAGTTTTAAGTATACAGTATGATTAATGAAGGAGGATCTGGATTAGATGAGACTGCCTTTATTCTCACAAAATACAATCAAGTTTCAGTCCTGGCTTGGTACTGTCCCAGTTGACATGCAGTATCCTAATGGTATAACATGGATACTTACCTGCAAACTAAGAAAAAATAGCTAACTGCAGTCACATTTACATCAGATGTGCTGAGAACAAATTTCATACCATAAGTGAAAATTTAATTTCAGTAAGCTGTGGAAAGCTGGTAAAGTTCTTTGGGCTTTTTTGTGGTGGTGGTGTTTTGATTTGGATTACTGCACTAATTTGAGAATTGATGCTAAATCCATTCCAGTAGCTTGAGGCAGCAGAGATAGGAAGTAAAACTTGGTTTAGATGCTGGTATAAATGTTTTTAGAGTAAGTAAGTTTAATTTAAATTGGATTAAAGCAAAGAAAACTTTAATGACATTTCATTTTTATGTGATTTTTTGTTTGTTTTTATCAGGGTGAACAACTGTGTAGGATTTTCCAATTACAAATTTTTTCTTCTCTTCTTGGCTTACTCACTACTGTATTGCATTTTCATTGCTGCAACAGATTTGCAATACTTTATCAAGTTTTGGACAGTAAGTACTCTGATCTACATACTATACTGTCTTTAAGTGTGTGAAGTTACTGCCGTGGAAGAAATCTAAGATTCTAAGGGGACCTACAAAAAAGCTAAAGATTGACATTTTTACAAGGACATGTGGTGATAGGACAAGGGGAAATGGCTTTAAGCTGAAAGAGGGCAGATATTGATCAGGTATTAGGAAGAAATTCTTTACTGTGAAGGTGGTGAGGCACTGGAACAGCTTGCCCAGACAAGTTATTGATTCCTGGAAGTGTTCCAGGCCAGGTTGGATGGGGCTTTGAGCATCCTGGTCTACCTGAAGGTGCCCCTGTCCATGGCAGGGCGTTGGGAACTAAATGATCGTTGATGTCCCTTCCAAGCCAAGGCATTCTGTGATTCCAAGGCATTGCATTGTAAGCTAGTGTCTCCTAATGTCATGTACGAAAGTATAGCCTATATATACAATCAAAGGCTTCATTTTGTTCAAATCATTCTTCTCTAAAAGACACTTCAAAGTTCAGATCTAAATTTCAGATTCTTGCTCTCAGTTTTTATAGTTTCCCAAGAAAGGGCCTGTTTCTTTAACTTAGATGCTGTCACCAACCAAATTGCATGGCTGTCTGTACACAGAAGGTGTATAATCTGTTTATTGATATTCTTGTTGTGTGGTGTATTTGTCTGTGTGCTGAATTTGATTTGGCTGAATAGAGGATTATTAATAATCAAATGGAACAGCTATTTCCCCAATTCTAATGGCTTTTTTTTTTTAATTTTTAGAATGGCCTTCCTGATACTCAAGCCAAGTTCCACATCATGTTTTTATTCTTTGCTGCAGCTATGTTTTCTGTCAGTTTGTCTTCTCTCTTTGGGTATCACTGTTGGCTTGTCAGCAAGAATAAATCTACATTAGGTAAGTAGATTTAATGCTTCTGTGTTTGACAGCAAAAAATAAATAATAAATGTATCTTATGTGCATAGGGGTAATAGAGGAAGTGGGCAATTCTACACAGGTTCCTTGGATCTTGGTTGGAAGACTCCTGGGATCTTCTGCTCTTGGAAATTTTGACTCTTTTTCTCTTGCCCCAAAGGGCCAAGTTATTAATAAACTTAACGTTCTTCCCCTCGCTGCTTTCCACCCACAGTTTGTTAACAGAAACTGAATAAACTAAAAAAACAAAAATAAAATCTAGATTAATTTCTAATAAACGTTAGATGGTCTGCTGTGTGCTCGCGCACGTAATGCTTGAATGCACATGTGTCTCATCACAAAACTTAATAAATAATGTCCAGAAGACTTAAGTGCCTGTTCTCTACTGCATGCTGGACTGTAATAAGGCCAATTTACAATATAGTCGTTAAAATTTCTAAATCTCTAAATGTTGACGCAAGGTGATTTAAAATAGGCCAGTGAATTGATGTGTTTTTTCTGGTTTTGGATTTGTTAATGATGATTTATGATGGTTTTGGTGATTAATGGCAAACTTTGAAAATGGCTATCTGTATCAATGGAAGAAAGCCTGTTTACTTCAAGATTATTGTCTAGGATTTTTGAGTTTCTTCAGTATTCTAACAAATTATTGACTTTGAACAATTTTTTACTGATATTAATTTTTAACTAGGTATAAGTAGAGAAAAGTTTTATTAAAGATATTTATTTGAATGGAAGTAAATTAGTGTTCTGTTTATAAACTGATCTTAAAATTTTAGTGCAAAAAATTTGTTCAGAGGTAATCATAATGCATTACACTTCTAATTCAACATTTTGTGTTTTCAAAACAAATGGAATCCCATACTGGTAATATAACATGTTTCCTGCATACTTCAGTTACTCAAAAAGATCTGGGTGTCTCTTCCCATTTTACTTTGGGAAATTGCTCAATATGTGAAGCCTTAAAAATGCGATAATTGGGTAATGAAGCCACGATAGCTTTAAGTGTGACTGTGCTTAAATCATCCTGGGCGTTTTTTTCCTACCCTAATATGGGCATCTAAAAGGGTACCCCCATTTTCCCTTCCCCTTCTTTAAAACCCATTGTAATTAATGCACACTGCACGTGGAAGGTCACTTCCAGCAGTTCATAGCTAAGGTTTGCCTGCAGCAGGACAGTCTCAGCGTGGTTCTGACATGGTTTGTGGGAGCTGTACTGTCAGGACATCAGGACAGAGCTTGCCTGCTAAGTATAGCCAATTAAGGGAATTAAATGGCTATCAGTCACTTGGTGGAAAGTGAATGAATTTTCTGCTTCAGGCACTTTGCAACACTTGAAGCTATATTTAGCTCTCTTCTCCAGAAATTTAGGTTGGATGGCCAGGGGGAATAATCTGGGTCTATGAGCAAAGACACTTCTTTATGCAGCAGTAAAAACACACAGTATTTTCTTACCCCAGTGTGTGTGAAAAGCCAGTCTTACTACTAAAGTAGGCTAACTTTTTCTTCTTTTCCATTACTTTTTCTGTAATAAACCCTTTGTTTAGGTTTTTCTTTCTTGAACACTGTCTGTGGTATAGTCGCATGCTGAAATCTTCATATAAACGTATCATGCCTTCTTAAAAACTTGAGTTCCTCACTCTTCTTTGCCTTGATGAGGGAGGAGGGTGAAAGAGATTTCCACCTTTCCTTAGCTGTTGGACTTGCTCCACATACACAGTGCCTGTGTAGCACTGACTTTGGCATCCAGGAGTGCCAAAGGCACCCACTCTCTCTCAGTCATTTGAGCTGTACAGCCTTTCCTCTTGGGTGATGGTACCCACAGTGTACTGGGGGGAGACTTCAACATGCTGATCTGCAAAGAGGTCTAATTTATCTTTTTCTTTTAAGAGGTATTCAGAGCTCCCATATTTCGTCACAGAACAGATAAGAATGGCTTTAGCCTGGGCTTCAGCAAAAACCTGAGGCAGGTATTCGGTGATGAGAAGAAATACTGGTTGCTGCCTGTGTTTTCAAGGTATGCCCTTCCTAATGCTTCCTTTGCTTCAACTGTTGAATAATCAGGATCCAGAGCGTTTGGGGGATGGTTAGTTTTTTGAAATAAGATATAGTAATAAATAAAAAGAAGTGCTTCGAAGTTGAGAGTATTTTGTACGTATGACACTAATTCTGAATTTTTCAGTTTAGGGGATGGTTGCTCCTTTCCAACTTGCCTTGTTAATCAGGATCCTGAGCAAGCTTCCACACCTGGTGGACTTAATTCAACATCCAAAAAGTAATCTGCTTTTTGTTACCCATTTCAAATAGTTGATTTTTTCTTTCCTGTGCACACATAAACAAAATTATGTATAATACACTTAAAAGTGGTAAGTAAATGAAGAATATCATTTTAATAAATCCAAGTCATATTTTAACAGTTAAGCTGTAAATCAGGTAATCCTCAGATTTATATTTAAATTTATGGAAATGAGGTGGGTGGGTTTTTCCCCTGATACGCTTTGTCTCGGTTCACTGACATCCCAGGACCTGAATTTTTCACATCTGCCTAACAATCAGTATCAGCAGTATTCTTTATGCATACATATGAGATGGTTAGTCAGTCTGCCTGTGATACAAATCCATTGCCTTTTATGCCTTTTGGGGGATGCCTGCTTTTTCTTGTCTGGTGAAAGCTGCTTCATATAAGGGAATCATCCCTAATGGCACTTGGGCCAAAGCACAGGAAGCTGAATATTAAGTGGTGTTTCTGCTGATAATAGAACATGTTTTATTAATTCTTAACCTTAATGGACATGACATCTTTAAAGTGTGAAAAGTATGCGTATTCTCCTTTAGATAAATTCATATTGCATCTTTTTTGAAACATTTGTGTAATGAAAAGTGTGATAAGTATAGTGAATATGTGGCTAAGAAATGATAATGGAATCATACTGCCAATCTTTTATTCATAAAAGAAATACATGACATTTCAGCTAGCTTACTGAATAAAATGTTTACTGACATTTTATCTTACCCCAGTATTCTGTAGCTTATGATAGGAAAGAGATTTTGGAGATGTTCTCTCCACTATTTATCGTGTCAAGCTTGTTGTAGTAAAGACAAATATAGGTAAGAGTGCATTTAGGGCTGAAGTACATGTATTAATATAAAATAGCTGTCAAATTAAAAATCCCTGTGCTTTTTCGACTGTGCTTGCACTTGTGACAACTACAGTGTAATATATGTAATGCTATAAAAGTAGTGATTCGTCAGACAAGCAAGGTGAGGTAGGGAAAATACTGCGTATGACAGTCTGTTTGTAATGTGTGGTAAGATGATGAAAAATCACTGCAGCTCACTAATGTTCTTTTTATTGGCACTACAGTGAGAACCATCTGTTTCCTGCAAAGCCGTTGCGTGATTCCCAGAGCCACCTACTTACAGATACACCGTCTTGGTCAGAAACTGCTGCAAAGGCTGAAAAGGGCAAAGTTGGTAAGGAGTTGACTTAGGCTGCAGTGATTTGTGCTGTATAAACTAGTTTTGGAGGATATCGTGTAACAATGACCATGGTCACACGGTTTGTATTCATGAACCAAAATTCATGAAGCTTTTTTTAAATACATGCTTATAGGAAGTTCCATGTGTCAAGCTGCTGTGCCTTTCCCAGTTAAACCTGACCAAGGGATATCAGAACACTGATACCAGTAGGTGCTAGTTACTTTTTAAGCTAGGCCTGATAGCACCTTTGACAACAAATTTCTTATAAAAGAGGTGACATCTATTTGCAGCTAGTGAAAAGCTATGTAATAGACATGAGACAGGACTAGACTTGTTAATACAGTAATGACATTAAAATGATTGTTAATTCAAGGTTGTATTATTTGCTGAAATAGATGAGACCTTTTCCTGTGGGAATACTTTTCTTTGTCTTTTAAGGTATGAGCAATCCTGCATTAACCATGGAAAATGAAACCTAATCTCCCTTAAAAGAAACATCTGAATATGTAAGGAAAGGTACGTTAATATTCTCTGTATTTAATATTTTATTAGATGATTCCTTACTATTTCAAGAATGCACAAAAGAAAATTACTAAAACACTTCCTATCTGTTTTTTCTTCAATTAATTTTTTACCACATGTAGTAGCACATGAATTCATAGTTTTAAACTAAACCTATTTCTTAATGTGTCATGTTTGCAAATTACTTTGATCTTTATACTCATTGGTTTTTATGTAATAGTCCAATTTATTATTATTATTATTGTTCCATTTATTGAGAAATATAGTGAAAATTGTGAGCATTCAAGCTGTTCAGTCAATATTTGTAACACTAAGTTTGAAAATTAGGCTGGTTCTTAACACTGAATGCAAAGATCATAGCTTTGTTTACTAAAACAGGTAAAAGTCTATCAAATGATGAAGCAAAAAGGATTTAGTCTAATATATAAGCTTGTCTTATATGTGTGTCTTGCTCTGAGTCAGGTACTGAGCTGCATCCTGTTTAATAGTAAAAACATGCTGCCTACTGAAGACAAAAGGTCCATATGACTTCCTGAGCATTTAATCACCTATTGTCAAAAACAGCTGAGATTTTCTTGATTTCTTGCATTAGTATCTAGTAACACAGACTTCTCAGCAAACTGGTTTGAGAAGCAGCTAGTAAATTCTGTTAGGTACATATCAGGAGCTGGCATTTACTCTGGGTTGTGGAGAATTAACACAATCATCATATTCACTCTAGTACTTGAGCATAGCTAACTCCACCAAAACTTAAGGAATTAAATTATTTTGTATTTAAAACTGTATAAAAAGTTCTACTCTAACCCTAAGAATTTCTGTATACCAAATAATTGGTATGGAGGAGTTGTTCCAGCCAAGGTAATTTCTTCTCTGCTGTTGGAAGCACCTCTTCAGTCATCCTGAAGAAGTGTCTCAAGTAAATGTCCTTAATTTATGTGTGATATGACTCTTGGACATGCTGGCATGGCTGTGAGGTTGCTCATGGTCCCTCATGGAAGAAATGAAAGGCATGGAAAGTCATCAGGGAACTGCAGTGATTGTTACTAAACCCATTAGGAATGGTATTGCACTGTCAAGGCAGATTATAAAACTAGCAGGTGTGCAGATACCAACAGATGGGCCCATAGCCTGTACCAAAAATTTCCCAAAAGTTCAGTTTGGTTCATAAGAGAAATTTAAAAACCTCTTGGCCCTTACATTCTGGTTTTGTGTTCAGTGATGAAGACACTTCCAGATATAGGTACATCTGCAAACTTGGTGATGATGTCAAGTCTTAGAGGTGTTGAAAATGTGGGTGTCAGATGAACAGAGTTAAAGAGAAGAGCGAAGGAAACTCAGACAGTGTCTGCAATTTTCACTGCTCTGTGTATGATATTTTAATAGAATATAAACCCCCTCATTTCTAACCCTTTGTCCAAAATGTAAAACGTTGCATTTCTGCACTGTTTAATCCATCAGTTCTTTCAACAAAACAACAGCTTCTGGAAAAGACTAAATTACTTACCTTCACTTAGTTTAATGTCTTACGTCATCACTAATCAAGAGTAAAATATTGGAGACAGACTTTAAAGAAACAGATTCTTGAATTGTTACAGAAATACCATTAATTGCAACTAGTTTTATCAGGTTGGAGTTCTACTTTCTAAAGTCCTAACACTTTATTTACTTAAGTAATAGCTTTTAAACTTTAATCTTTCTTTGAAAAGTGTGTACATTTTATTGGAACTTTGTCATTCAGATTACTCTGAATATCAAACATGGTCTGTGACTGTTCTAAAGATGTTAAAAGTAGGTGGGTTTTCCCATCAGTTTAGCTTGATAAACATCTTGTGCTCCTTTTTAATTATTTTCTTCTTGAAGTCCAGTCTGAGAAAGAGTTGTGTTTGCAGTCTGATGACTTCACTCTGTGGGGTCTGGGGGCTTTGTTTGGTTTTTTTTTTTCTTTTTGGAAGCATCTATTTTGAAATGCTGCTTTTTAAAGAGAGGCTACTTTCAGAGGAGGTTATGTTCCAAAGAGTAAGTCTAAAGTCACATAAATGGGCTCATGGAAGTGATGCATGATCACTTGGGTTCATGCACTTTCAGAAGGGTAGTAAGAACTGGTAATTCTCTGGCATGAGCATAAGCACCAGACTGGTTGTACCCTTAGCTCTGAGATATTTCTATGTGGCAGTTACAACTTTCTGGAGAAGTAACAAAAGAGATCGATTACTGCCTACATATATGTGACATACAGTTGCTGGAATAAGAGCCCTTATATAAAAACTTCCTTTAGCTACTTCGCATTTAACTTCATTACATTATTGTCAATATAGGACTTATATTTGCTCCTAGGGATTGAATAGAATACTTTCAATAGAGCTGCTGGAGTCACCACAACAAAACCAAGTAATTTCATCTTAGATATGAAAAATACAGCCCACAGCCCCTGCCAGTGTATTAGAGTTAGAATTTCTGTCCCATTGAAAGATCTGTTCAATATCCTGTATCCTATAATCCTTCATAATTCAGCAGAGGACTAATTACCAAAAGTGCCAGATATAGTTTACACTAATGTAATAGAGAATTGTATTTTTAATTATGTTGGAATCTGGAAGTACTGTAAAAATAGCTCTTGTCATTTTATAAACTGGTGGCCTGCTTGCTGTGTAGTCAGTACTTATCACTGTCATCCTGAAGTAGGTTAATAACATATCTGTGAACAGTCTTATTGGGTTCCTCTTCAGGGTGGGATTTTTATTCTGCTGTTAGTCACTTTACCCTTCAAACTGATGAGACCTGTTACAATAACATAATTGTTAAGTATTCTTTGATTCTAATAATGTTTTGTGATTAATATTCTGTTCCAGTTTAAGAACAAGCTGTTGTTGGAAGGAAGATGCATTCTTCCAAGTATCAGCCCTGTTGGCCAGCTGCTCCTGTCTGCTCCTTTATGGGAGTGCTCAGAAAACAAACTGACAGATGATTAGCTGTCTCCATGTCACTGCTTGAAACACGAAACTAAACATACTACTTCTGAACCATATAAATTATGTTTCAACTTAAAATTACTGGGTTTGAATGGTGAGAAAAAAAGAAGAGTCTGCGTTTACAATTGTAAAAATTCAATGGCTGGTTTTACTATGATATTCAGCACAAGAAAAATGTGACCTCCTTACTATCAGTTCATGTACTCGGCTTGGTTTTGCAAATTCACCTTTTAATTCAAATTGTTGTAAGTAGTTGGCTGTAATATCAAATTTTTGCACTACTGGCTTTATGAATTGGGAGAACAGCCAGTGTTAATTAGGAATAGTTTAGTGGCTTCGTGGACTGTATTTTCTTTTGAGCCCTTGATAAGCAATTTTTGAAGATAAGACCTAAGTGAAGTGTCTGAATTGTTTTGGAACATGTTTTGGAAAACGTTATTGTAAAAGCTCTGTTTTCCCTCAGATCTGCACTACCAATAGTTTGGAAAGTTGTTGAGAGGGAAAAGAATCCTTTGGTTAATTGACTGCTCCAGTGGGCCGCTGCTCAGTGATGCGATAAACAGCCTATGATCAGACGGGTAATACGTGAATTAAACCAGCCAGCTGGGGATTTTGATGGAAGCTTCACAGAATAGTCCTATGAAATGGGATTTTGTTGTCCCATTTGGAGCTCTTGCCCCTTTGGGAAGCAAATGTTGGCCCTGAACTTTGATCCAAAAGGCTTTTTACCAACCTGTGTTAGTTACTGAGGGCCACTGTCTTTCAAGCTCCTAATTTCTTATTAATCAATATTTGTCTCAGATTTCTTTTTTCACTTTTCCTTCAACACACTGCCTTTCTTACTGCATAACTTAATGAATACCATGTACAGTCAAGGTGACTTACTGTTATAACTTGTGAGATTTGCATTTACAGGGCAATGGACTTTTGATTGCAATACCAAAAAGCCAAGCTGCTGCACACAGGAAATCCCATTCAGTTAAGTTAGGAGCTAGCAGCTTTCTTAGGATCAGAGTTTACTGACCAGAATAAGAGGGATTTTTGGCTTTCGAAGTCAAGGAAGTTTCAGCAACACAAATCTAATTGTCTTGTGCCTTTTGTATACACTACATTTATGGTATCAGTGTTTACATTTAAATGCAAATTTCTATTCTGAAAACAACTTTAGGAGGAACTTAGTTATGCTTTCTAGGGGGCTCGATAAAAAGACAAGTCAAAAAAGAAAGGTGAAAACCTCTCAGACTACACTGAGTTCAGTTGAAACAGAAAAGTGCTTCTTTTATCAAACCTGAGTTACTTAGCAGGTTGGTTCACAGTGTAAAGATGCCAGTCATTTATTTAGGAAACTGGCAGCAGGACTAAGTGATATAATTCTGAAAGCAAAAGATACTATCATTAACTCTTCTACCAGCAGGTGACTTCAAAATTTGTCTTTCTTGGGTTTGCAACTTAAGTGATAGCTGGTGTAGCAAAATGTGGCTTTTTTTTTTTCTCTAGTGAGGGAAAATGTATTTATTTTACTTTTCTTTTTTAATCTAAACATTTTACCAGCCTGAAAAACATCTGTTTATTGCCAGAAGTGCCAGAGTGTGGATCCCTTGATGTAGAACACCTTTTATAAACTAGCATGAAGGTAGCATACAGTTTACATGATGCCTGCAGAGATCTAGTTACCAAAAGATTTTTTGCAGCTCTTTATTCAGTGTCGTTTTGTCAGCTTACCTCATATTCGTGTTTGTTTAAAGGCGAACTTGTCAAGGGATAAGGGGAGAGGGAAAATATATTTTTTAACACTTCAGGTTCTCTATCTGTAGAGTCTTGTTTTTTATGCAGTTAGTCACAGGGTGGCTTGTCGAGGAGCATGCATTTAAAAATACTGAGTAGAAAGTTGAAATTCAGCTTCAGTGTATCTTGCGCCATATTTTTATGTAAAGACAAAAGATTTCTTCCCCAGCAAAACACATCATGGAAGTGGATCTCTCTAATACAGATGTCAGTCTTTCTGTGTCCAGGGCTCTGACATCTCTCAGTAAGGCTGGGTATCAGTGTAGAGAAAGGGATAAGGGATCAAGAAATGCCTGGCTTCTCCATGGCTCAGAAGTCACACTTGGAAAGCACAATAGCCCTAAATAATCTGCAGTTTGTTGCAGCCAGAGGCTGTCCCCCTCACAGAAAACTGATGGAGGCATGGGAAACAGACACTGATAAAGGGAGGAGAAAGGGTGGTAGCTGAGAGGTAAACATTGAGCAGATCTGAGCCAGAGGGCTGTAGCTACATCTGCTCTCTGGACAGGCATGAGCTGTGTCTCCATGAAGAGCACTGTCAGCAGGCTTTGAGGGTTCTTGGCAGTTCTCACTGTGTAGAGTATGGACAAAATTGAGCTAATCATGCTCCAAAGTATAATTTCTGATTATATGACTGTACTCTTGGCTTTAAACTCTCTAATACTTTCTATAACAAAGTGACAATTCTCTTTTTGACATACTGACCATTGTCAGTGTTACAATGCATGCAGGAGAATTTGTGAAGAAGTCAGGGTAGCAAGGATGCAGTGTTGTTTGTCTGCTTACACTGATTCTCCTGTCCTTTGTATTCTTGCTAGGCACTTTACTACAGCCTTTTGTGTAATTTCTGTATTTTTTTTAAGGAGTGCTTTTTACCTACTGTACAGTTACTAATCTACTTTTTTGCTAAAAAGAAAATAATATCCCTGATATTTGTCTAGAGGTATGACTGCGTTTCGTGCTTTAGTGGAAACTGGATGAGTTCTGCAGACTCCTTAGATGGGCCTGAGTCCCAAATGACAACAGAGTTAAATTTATTTTGTATATATGTAAACAGTCTTATGAACCATAGCTCCCTACATGTGTAAAAAATGTCTTTTATTTGTAGGTTAGAACAAATCCAAAACATCTGCACCAGAAGTAGTCCACACATACTCTATATCAGTAGTAGTATGGAGTACTCAAAGTCTTCAAAGAGAACTATTTTTGTTAAGAAAATGGAACACAATCTTTGTGAGCAGTTAAGATGCAGCTGCTGTTATGCACTTTAATTCTTTAACTGGAGAGAAAAAACACTGTCCAGTGTAGGTTACAGCCTGAAAGTTCTTTAGGAGACTGTGGCTAGGTAGGTCATGAATGAAACACAAAATCACAGAGTGGCAAAGGTTGGAAGGGAGCACCACTGGGGTTATCTGGTCCCTGCTCAAGCATGATCATCCTAGAGCACATTGCACAGTGTGAAATACAGATGGTTCTTGAGTATCTCTTGTGAGGGACACTGCAGAAGGGGAACAAGTTTGTTTCAGTGTGTGGAATGCTGTAGCTGTTTTTCATCATTATTTGGATTGAGAGTTCTTCCCCTGGTCTGGTTGACTGGTGTGTGGAGGGGTGGGGGGAAATATATTTCTACATAAATTTAGTGTATAACTTTGCCAGGTGTTAATGTATTGCTCACATAAATAAATGCTTCATGTTCAGCATGCCATGTACATAGTAGTCATTGACACACGACCATCAGTGTTACTGATGGTGTACATGAACAGCAGAACATCATCTCTTCTCTACTAGGGCTTCACTAACAACACGGTTGTTGTAAATGTCCCCCCTCACCCCTTCACCAAGAGTCTTGGACTTGTGTAGGTGTATTTCCCTTCTCCAAGGTTCACCTCACACTGCACTGACACTGAAAGAGGTTGAGAAGGAACCAGTTCTTTTATCATCTTTCATGGGTAAAACACTCCATGCCTTTATGGTAGCAGAGCTGCCCTCCTTTGAGTACTGTCGATGGTCAAAAAGGTGGAATTCTATTCTCCAAAAAAAGGTGGGGGGGGTGATTTAAACCCCATATACTTCAGAGAAGTGAGAAGGTACAAGAAAGATAGCTACTAACCAGGATTGTCACCCACAGCAGCTTTGCTTCATAAGGGTTCTTCACTCCCTGCCAGGCCAGATTCCTCAGAGCTGCCTGACTTTCCCCTCTTTCCTAACAGTCTTCCTTAGGACAGTGCTGGATCCAGCTCCTGTGCAGAGAGGAGTGAGACTGTCAGCTCAGGGACCTCTAAAACTGCAGGAACAGTTATGTAAAGATGAAAGCAGCTTTTACCTCTACCACTTCAGACATAACCTGCAGTATATGGTTCAAGCTCATCCTGTTTCCAAAACCTGTTCAAAAATATTGGTATTGAACCATACACAAACATTCTCATCCAAAACAAGATTAAAAAAAATAATGTGATGCTATGCAGGGGGGATGGTGGGATGTCTCTATTGCTACTTCACTTGCATCTATGACCTGCTTGTCATTGACCTTGTAGTATGGGAAGAGCAGCAGCCTTCTGGGATGAAACTTTAAGCAAGTGACACCTGACATAACCTAAGGAAAGCCTTGCCATGTTCCCTCAGCAATTTTTCAGTTCCTCCTTTATATTTTGTATCATCTTTCTTTTTCTCTTCTTCTCTTCCCTAGAAGTCCATGTTAAAAGTGTTTAATATGAAATGTACAATCACTACTTACATTCTCTTTATTAATCTCCCTCCCAAAGTTGATTCTAGATAGGTAATTCCATCATTTCTCCAAGTTGTCACACTTCACTGAAATACAGTAACTCAGTCATGCTGAAATCCAGTATTTGAGGCATTGATCACATCCTTCAACCTAGATCACTGTAATCTCAAGCAGATGGTCTCAATAGTTTGAGTGCAGCAGTTGGAAGAGTGTGCCATGAGCCATCTCCCCTTTCTCCCCCTCTGCATGCTCACAGTTTAACTGATTGGCATAACTGGAACAGACCCAACACTTCCTGACAGTCATCACTTTATGAAGTCACTTTCTTGTTTTTTTCTTTTTATCTGAAAATAGAATTATTCTTAGTTCACTTAAGAAAGAGCTCCTGTTACAGAGGCAAAAATAGACAACACACACACAGTTACAGCCTGAAGAACAGGAACTTGTCTCCAGTTATTTTCCCGATTATATCAAGAGATTTAACTGGCCAGTATTTTAAATAGATACAATAGTAAAAATCAGCAGCTTCATATAAAACACTATCATAGATACTACAGCTACTCCCCAGAGCATGCAGAGGGACAAGAATGAAGGAAACAGGGAGCTTGCCAAGCTCAGCTATTATATGATGAGAAGTAAAGAAAGGGTACTGCCAATGCAACCCCAGCTCTGCTTGGCTGTCCTACGAAAGATAAAGCACACTTTCTGTAACGCAGCTTAAAAAGTTCATCTGCTGCCAACTTCTACCTGATACACAGAGAAGGGAAAAAGCTTCCCTTCCCCTTTCTCGAGTTCTCCCTCACATTATCCAACAGTTAACTGAGGCAAGTATCTTAGGAGCACGGGAAAGAGCACTCTTGGGCAAGACAATTTTCTTCAACAGAGGCAGGAAATAGTATCTCACCTGTGCTGGCAGAAGAAGGACAACACCAGCCTCTGCAGAAATCAGATCTTCACAGCTGGCATGAATGGGCAGATTTATTCCCAACCCAAGACTGCTAAAATAATGCAGGAGAATCATCCTCATGTCACTACCTGTGTGAGGGTAGTAGTGCAGGAGGGAAATAAACACCAAATAAGCAGCCTCAGGAAGAGGGAAATAAAACAATCTCCCATGAACCAGTAAAGGTGCACTAAACATCAGATATAATAGGAAAATAAATTCATGGTATGAATAGAAAAGTACAGAGATAACTGATTTTACTCTATGTAAAAATCAGGATTTATTCTTTGTGAGATTCTGTTCAAACTCAACAATTTAAAGTAGTTAGACAAATACCCACAATTCTACTGGAGGGTTTTGGCTTTCTTTGTCATCACTGACATGGTGGTGTAAAATAAAAATCTTGAGAGATCTATTTTATTTAAAATTTCACTCAATTATTTTACAGGTTAATAAACTGCAATGAACCTACACCACCCTAAATCCACTGACATGTGAATATTAAACTTCCAGGGAAGTTCTGAAAACTGCATCAGTATAGAAGTGTTTGCTTTCAGTGCATATTGGTTTAAGAGAGTTATTGGTTAATTCAAGGTTGAAAAACCAATTGGGAGTTTAAAACAGAACTTCTTTATGTCCAGTTTGTTTTTACATTCCTAATCTGATCTTCCTCCACCAAGGGTAGGTCTTCCTTATTCCAGACAATGTCACATGTCCTGCTTCCACCTTTCTGTGTTTTGAGCTGAATCAGAAGCACCTTGTTCATGAATGCAGGCTTCCTGCTACTTCTCTTGGATTTTCAGAGTAAGGGAATGAACCATTCTTTAGTGTGGAGTAACCAGTCAGATAAGGTAGGAGAAATTTCTTGGATGTCAGAGTTTACAGGTCATCAGCAAATTCATGTGGTAAAAAAGCCTTAAATACTCTGAACATGTTCCAGACCTATTTTCCTCCACCTCAAGGATGCTTCTTGCCTAGTTTCAATGAGGAAAGGAACTAAATGCTTAAAATAAAAATTATATATATTAAAAAAAAAAATAGTGACAGAGAACATAAGGTTCCTGGAACACTCAGCTGACTCCAGAAGCCAAAAATAAAAGTGGATTAAAAATAGAAAGATCAAATATAACAGGTTTTGATATTGCATTTCTTCTGAAAAACCTACTCAACAACAGCATATTTTAAATGGATTGGGAAAAGCAGAGGCCTAGAAAGAGAATTCTTGTCTCTGAACAAAAAGGTGCATGTCTAGACAGCTGGAACTGTGCCTGCACATTAATTTTTGCAGAAGTAATTAAAGCTGGCCACTTTGGAAACAGATTTCAGGCTCTGAAGTTTACACGTAATGGTCCTACACATAAGAAATTACTTTTTTCATAATCTCTACAATTCAGAATTTAAATCACTCCTTAATGGAAACTAAATCTAATTTTGCGAAGGAATTGAATGATGCACAGATGTCTCCCCAGCTGCAATCAACTCTTAACAAACAGATCACAGTGATCAGACCAAGAGTTCTCTCACAGAATAAAGCATAATCTGTTTCATGCTGACCAGTGGCTTTTGAGAAATGCCTTTGTTACTGGAAGAAAACTCAAGAGTAGAATTCTTTGAAGTCAAATACTGGTCTAGTGGAAGGTGTCCCTCTCCACAGCAGGGGGGTTGGAACTAGATTAAGGTTCCTTTCAACCCAAACC
The DNA here is from genome assembly GCA_013398275.1 of Promerops cafer. NCBI lineage: Eukaryota > Metazoa > Chordata > Aves > Passeriformes > Nectariniidae > Promerops > Promerops cafer. Next base: position 176,631 of record VZSE01012287.1, read on the forward strand.
ATTCCATGATTCTATGACAGGAAGCAAAGAAAAGCACAGCACAGCATATGGGATGCTCAGCAGTCACTTCAAAAGCACATCCCCATCAGCACTAGAACTTTTACTGTAGGCACACATTCAGAAGGCTCTAAAAACTTCCTTTGATCCTCAATTAAAAACCTACTTCAAAACAAAAACCCATTAAAATCCTTCGAAAAGTCATTCTGCTCAAGTTAACCAGATAGCTGTATCCATATGCTTTAGGCAAACCTACTACTTTAAAGCAAATGCATCAAACTTCAGGGGTTCTTCATTCCCTGCCTATGCAAACTTTCCCTGGAGGCCACAGTAAGAATTTATCCTGCTTTCCCTATCACAATCTTAAAGCCAAAGACAACTGAAGTTAAAACAAGTCACCATCATCTAATGCATAATGGTATAAAATTACTAATGGGATTAGGATGCCTCAGAAGTAAATTGCAATCACCCCTCTTCCAACTCAGGACAGTAAGAATTAAATGACTGGAAACCCATGAACATAATTCTGCTCTGAATGCGAAATCAGTCAGGGAGCAGTGAGTTAGATCCCTCTATATCAGCATGTAGAAAAGAACTATCATGCCTAACAAAACAGAGCTGAACTAAATAATCACATTCCAGGAAAAATTTTGCAACAAAACCACCAGTCTGTTGTTATGTAAGAAAACATTTCTTAGGCCTTTATTTACAAAAGCTTTAAAAACAAATACCCTCTGTTATGCAAATTACTTGTTTAAAAAGGACCGCCCAGTTACATCATCATAATTCAATGAGAAAAAGGTGTCTGATTTTTTGCTTTTAAGTACAAGATAAAACAGAGTAATTGCTGAACATTTGGAGATTTTTCTGCCATTGATTTCCATGTCAAACACACGTACGCGTGCACACGCACAGACACACAATGTCACGCATTCCATCATTCCAGGCTACTATTTAGCTATTCAATACCAAAAATCCTTCCTGCAAAACTGCTCTGTATACATGCTATGCAGAGTTAAGAACATACTTTAGGGTCCTTGAAAACAATATATCTAAAATATATTGTAAGATATACTCAAAAATAAACTAGCATTACACTCCTCAGGTAACTTTATTTGCTGGAAGTTATTTATATTTTGTTGTCTTACAACAAATATCTGTAACATCTGTCTTTGTAAGAACTACAAAAAAGCATGATTTAATTGTCCTTCTAATTCAATAATTCAATTAAATAGTATTTTTTCAGATCTTTGGGGTTTATCTTCAACTAAACTGACTTACAAAAATCATGAAATCAAGTACATAATAAATATGACTTCATAAAAAATATTTGAGGTGTACATTACTAGGATAAAAGCCACAAGGTTAATCAAGGGAAATGTGCCATTATAAGACTCCTACTTTTCCATTATCCTTCAACTCTCAGCTTAATGGCAAAAAGGCTAAAGTCATAGCTGTTCTTTTCCTGAAGGGTGTAAAGCTGTTTTTTCAAGCCTCTTTCCCCCATCACAGAGCGGTTTTAAAGCAGCAGGCCAACTAGCAGTTGACATGTGCAGGATGTGTTGGAAGATGACCAAACACTAGTGAAGAGCAATTACTATGATTTCAGTAGTTTGTTTTGCTTGAACAAACAGAGATTATGCAGCAAATAAGTCCCGTTGTGTGGGCTGAGATACCAAGGAAATACAGCTTGAAGCTGCTGAACTTGGCAGATGATTGTTTTCTAGCTGAGGGCAAAAGAAAAAACCAAAACAAACTTCAAATAAAACAGAGTATCTGAGTCAGAGTTGCTCTCTAAAGTGCAAATTTGATGGTCCACAATCTTGAATAGCTAAAACGCCTGCATACTGGAAAGAACAGACATGAAGGGGGAAGTTAGTTATAATCAGAGCCAATTAATTTAGGGAAGGGAGGGGAAAGACAAAAAACTGGAAGAACGATGTAGGCAAGTTTACCAGAATATTCATTATGATTCAACTTTCCCCTTCTCTCTGCCACATTGATCCTATACATGCTTCTTTACAAATGGGCTTGTTAAGAGGCCAAAATGTAACCCAGAAAATTTTACGTATCAGTATTAAGATCAAAATCTGTGATAGGAACAGTCAAGTTTAGTACATAGAAAGGCAGAAAAGAAAGTGTGCTGAGAAAGGGGGGAAAAAAGCCTTAATTGTCCAAGGGGTTCAACCAGAGATAAAACCTATATACAAGCATGTGGAGGTCAAAAAGACGGCCTTTCATTTCATGTCATGACTGTTTGTTGGCTTCTTCTTCATAAGCATTTCCTGTGCCATTTTGTACATAAGATGACCCCGAACCAAGACCGTATAAGTGGCCACAATATTTGGCATCGTCAATGTGATCTTCAAAGAACATCTAAAAAGTTAAAAGAGAGACGTGAATTATTGCAAAACAAAAGGTTCCGTTTCAAAAGAACTGTAGAAAGGCTTTAAAATTACTTTCTTTTTAAATAAGAGATCAAATACCAAGGTGCAAAAGATGATACAATTAGTATAATAAGACACTTAACACATTATCACAATGTGCTATATGACAGAATTATTTGAATCTGTCAAGAAATACAATCCGTCTTCCTGTGCACCTCTCTCAATTAAATGGCCAAATGCAATATTTTCACAATTTTATATTATTAGTCATCACTCACATATCTGCAAGAGCAACAAAGATATTTCTCCATCTGATTTCTGTTGTGCTTCTTACAACAGGCATATGCTTAGCATCCATCATCAGCACCCATTCCCTTACCTCTCCTCAGTATGGAGTTTTCACCATACTCTGTCTTGGAATAGAGATGTCCTGATTTATATAGGTTTGGGGGTGGGGAGGATGAGCACAAAACCCATTACAGAGTTTAGAGAAATGCAGAAAGATGCATTTTCAGCTACTCACAGAGGGGGACTTCATTTAATGAGGAACAGCAAAATTTTGTACCAAGACTGCATTTACACATTACAAGTCTAAATTGCAAATGGCACCTTTGAGTGGAAGACAAAATAAAGCCCATGATATTCTGATACTCTGCATTTCAGAGTGGTTTTCATGCACAAAATCACAAATTATCTTGCAAAAATAAGAAGACACACACATACACGAACATTTTTTCCCCCTAAAACCTTCACAGCAATTCTGGACACCCCAGTGGTTCACATTCTGAGTCATCATCACTATCAGAAATCTAAGGCAGTAATAAGCAGGAACAGAATGGATGCAATACACAATCTAAACACGGTGGCCTGTATATACCACACAGCTCAAAACTTCTCCCTTCAAGCTTTGCTTTTAGCAGCACAGTCAGGATGGAAAGTTCCGTACTGTAGGAATCAGAGACTTTAATTAAAAGTTTTGCAGCCCCCAGCACTTCTTAATGAAATAAAAAAAGGCAGGAAAAGCTGAAAATAACAACTCTACTCTTGTGGTATCATTATTTAAGTATTCCTGATGGGAAGAAAAGGATCAGTAACTTTTTTGGCTGGAACTCCAAGACCCAGCAAGCAAGTTGCATCTCCTTCACAGCAATTAGTAACCAAATTCTATGCCTCAGAAAGCACTCTAAAGGGAAGTCTTTTTACTCAGAAATACATTTTTAAACACTGAACTCTGCTGAAAAGTTTTAAAGATCTACATTAAATGTATTTCTCTCTGCTTACTACTGTGTTCTTATGTAGAAATGCTGTATTTGCCAAGAGTATTTTTAAGTAACTGGGGAAAAAAATTCATTATCAGTCCATGTCTGTTGGCTTAATTAAGCAAGTGTGTTGCACTAAAAAACCCTCAGAGATTTCTACTTCTGGTAAAAGCTTTTAGTAAATAAATTCAACCAGCTAGTTTGCCACCTAACACAAACTGCATCTCACTAAAGAAACTATCATGGGTTTGAAGCTTTACTCTAGAAAACTAACTTGAAAGGCTGTATCCTAAGCACGATTATTATATGCTTCCCTTTCTTTGCTTTGGATTTTGCTTCAAATTCAAGAGTGGAAGTTTAACAATACCGGGCAGACAGCAGGTAGCCGCACTGGGCTTGGATCATACCAGAAACCTTTTTAAACCAGTAATGCTTTTTATTGCATCTGTAGCCCATGGCCTGCTTGACAACTGCAACAGTTTCAGCAGAAGCAGAAGGGAGTGCTAGGATGATCAAAACCAGCTTAAACCATCATTCTTCATTATTCAGTTGCTGTGTCACTAATATTTGTCACAATCTTGTGGTCATTTTCTCCTTCATACAGAAGGCTGGACTCCATAAGGTAGACTTCAGCATATAGTACTTAACATGATTAAACAATGAGGTTTGATACTGCCATCTGTTTTGACATGGTAAATGACATTGAATTGCTGGAAGAATGCCATGTTCTGACGCACTGGCATTTGTTCAGTGCAACTGCTTTCCAGAAGAGGTCTGTTCAACATTTGATAGTTCTGCTAATGCAAAATATCCTAATATTTTCCTGTTGTATTTCCTGTTGTATGCAGACAAGTAGCAAGGAAATGTGCAGTTTGTAAGACCTGACTGTCCTTGGTGTAAACCTTGAATTAACTAACCTTTAGAACCTTAGTTAAACTGTGCTTCACTCAATGGCAAGGAAAAAGAAATGCACAGAAATTCTCCAAAGCAGCCTCGAAGTCATTATTTAATATACCTGTAGCCTGAAAGTTTAGCTAGAAGTGGTTCATCAAGACTCCTTCCCCACCTCTCAGCCTGCCACAAGCAGCCGTACACACCAGCTGGATATTACACTGAGCAAAAACTCTAAAAACAAAAAAACTGGCTTGAGTACAGTCACCCAGGAAGGAGTCTGGCTTCAGCAGTTCATAAATCACTGCAGCAGCCAGCTAAAAAAAAGGTACCCTGCAAAATAGGTGAGGAAAAAACAACCCAAAACAAAACTTCACAAAAAATCCAAAAGTCAGGCCTAGGCTGGAACTGGGAAGAAATATTCACTCACAGCGGCAAAGCAAGGAATCGGTAAGGCTGGTTCACACCTACTCAGGGAAAAATACAGGTGGTCTCATTTTTGTCAAGAAAGGATTGACCCCTGAAGCCTTTCACAGACCTCCTTAAAATACCAGAGACTTATCAGAATCAGCAATTCCATGTGACTATCACAGCACATTGCTATCATGAAAATGAAAACAGTATGTCCACCTACTTCTCTCATTTTGAAAAAGGCCATTCCTGTGAGTAAAGAATCGGATCCTGCCTGATGCTGTGGTCCTATCCTTTCCAGCTCTAACTGCTCAGCCACTTCTTGTAACCCACCCTGAAAAACAAAACATTTTTGTTAAATGCTGAAAAAAAATTAGAACATGGAACAGCTATATTTGGGAAAATCTGTTACACGGGCCATACAACCTCAGGTATATTTTAATATCTGCACAGTAGCTGAAACAGTCATTATACTAGATAAATGCATACCAGGAGAATCAAACTTTCCGTATCAAACAGTATTAATATTCTCTGTCAGTACTGACTAAGTAAAGTAGCATCTGCAACCAACAAAACTAGTACTCCTTATGTTCCAGCTTCTCCAGTAACCAGATGTCATTACTTAACAATTCCTTCAAGATGACTGATGATACAATGCTTTAAAAGGATAGACTACAAGGCTCTAGAGACCACACCAAAGCTGCAAATCTATCTTCTCTAAAAGGTAGAACTTCTCCAGTTTTGAAGGAAATTTTCTGCTCAATAAGCTTATGTGAAAAATTATCCCCTTAACTGCAAAGTAACTAAATAAACATAATTTTAGTGTCCTCTCAAGAACAGTAATAGCTTCTACGTGTGAGAGCAAAGCTGTCAAAATTTGGTTTGGTTTGACATAGATAACACTGATCAGCTGAAGGACAGACATGTAATACTGTAACTGCAATCTTTTAATGCTGTGAGCACGATTGTACAAAGACTCTTTTTTTACTTCAATAAGCTATAAAGCTACTGGCAAGACTAAAGCACGTGCACATGCATCTAGAAAGATTAAAAAGAAAAAAAAAGACAAGAGTCTTTAGTGCTGCTATAAGCACTGAAAGGCAAAAACGTTGCACAGAGGCAATCCTTGTAAATAAAGAATATCTAGAGCTCACCTTCCCATGCTCTCTTAACCTGTTTCAAGAACTGGAAGTAAAGCAGTAAGAAGCAAAAGCAAAACAGTCAAAATTAAAACTCATGGAGCTATAAAGGGGTCAAAACTGAAAATCAGATCAAACATTATGAAAATTCCTGTGAAACTTATGGCAACATGTTTGGGTCCAGGTTTTTGTTTAAAAAGTGGAAGCTTCAATAATAACATTCCCAAATAACACCTACACACTAACATGAAAACCTAGTACTGCTATTGCTAGTTTTAGTCTGTCTTGAGCAGCAGAAAAACACCCAACAATACCTGATCACTCCCTCCACCATACTACCCTGACCCAGAAGAGAGCTCTTCCCCCATGCCCAAAAAATGATGTGAGGTGTCACAGAATAACCTCCATGTTCTAGCCATGCTCCATCCTGGCTACTGCAAAAAATTCACCCTGTCCTGGCGGGAACCAGGACATTACCCATTTCTTATTCTATACTATCTATGTAATGTCTAGATCTTGTAACTTCCAACTATATACATATACATCTACACACACAGAGGTATAATTTCTATAGTCAATGGCCTTCCCTCTGAGATGTCTGTTAATTTAGTCCATTACTGTGGGTTTTATGTATCCTAGATGTCTTCCAGGGCAGGAGGGCTGGTGTGCTGTCAGCTCGTTGCAAGCTGCATCAGGAGCTCATGAGTGGTATACATGGACCACTCCATACTCATTGGTCACAGTAGTTATGGCATACAGTGGCAGTGCATCCAGCAACCAATATTATACAATTCAACATTACAAACTATTCTTACCCAAAAATCAAATCCCCTTGAATTACACGTCATCATGTTTCCCCATCCCTCTGTGGGGAAAGTATACCCTGGTCCTTGAGTAAAAACAATCTCACAGATGGGTTTGCTTTTGCTTGAGGCAGGACTAATCCAAACTGTCTTCCCTAACATGTTCCTCATATGCACAACAGGGATTTATCCCCTTCTATGGTGTGTGGAGGTTTTGACTGGGCAAGGCCAGCTCAGGTGTTAACTAAGCAGATGGCCTCTGCTTAATGTAGAGCCCACTGTTAGAAGGTTCCACCACCCATTGCTTTCAATGTTTTTAACAGTCCATTGTACCGTCTAATTTTCCCAGAGGCTGGTGCATGATAGGGAATATGATACACCCACTTCAGACCATGTTCTCTAACTAAGGTGTCTATGAGGCTATTTCTGAAATCAGTGCAGTCCACTTACACTGCATGACATCAGTGGCATGATGTGTGGAAGGGACTTTCCCTTCAAACATCCAGACCAGCACTGGTAGTTGGGGTGCCAAAAGGAGCTGTGCTTTCATGCCAATTGCTTCTGAGGCAGCTCAAACCCCTCCATAAATGCCAGATCTCTTCTTCAACTGAGGCACAGCAGGCCTCAGATCCTTTGTACCCCCAGCTCCAGAACCCAGAGGTCAGCCTCAAGTCTCTCCAGGTACCTTCTGACAGAGGCTCCACGAAGGCCATTCTCCCCAGCTGCTGTGTAGAGCACATACTTCACACCTTGTCTGGTGTGAAACATCAGACTGGCCCAAGGGCTACTGGATGAACAATCTCCCATTTGATTTGTTCAAAAGCTTGTTATTCAGGACCCCGCTGTAAATCATTCTTCTCCTGGGCCACTTGATATAGAGGACTTAAATATAATTTGACTGTAATCTGAGATATGCATTCTCCAAAAACCCACAGCACCTAGGAAAGCCTGTGCTCCTTTCTTGCTGGTTGGTGGGCATCTAGCTGCTATGTTGTTGACCACATCAACTGGAATCTAACAACATACATCTTGTCATTTTCCTCCTAAAAATTGAATATCCTGGGCAGATCCCTGGAATTAACTTTGCTTTATGGCAAAACCAGCCTTCAGGACAATCTGGATTATTTTCTCCCCTTTCTCAAAAACCTCTCCTCTGCCGTATTCCCCCATACAACGATGTCATGAATGTACTGCAAGTCTTCTGGAGCCTCGCCCTTTGCCACTGCAGTCTGGATCGGTCCATGGCAAATGATGGGCCTTTGTTTCCACTCCTGGGGCAGTCAAGTCCCAGGTGTACTGGATGCTCCTCCAGGTGAAGGCAAACTGTGGCCTGCACTCTGCTTGCCAAAGGAATGGGAAAAAAATGCATTAGCAGTATCACTGGTGGTACCACTTTGCTGCCTTGGACTCCAGTTCACACTGAAGTTCTAGCATATCTGGGAGAGTGGCACATAGTGGTGGTGTGACTTCATTCAAGCCATGACAGTCCACTGTCAGTAGCCATATAGGATTATTAAAGGGTCTTGCTGACTACTCCCTGGCTCTCCAGTTCACAAATCATCTCATGGACGGAGGTCATGGGTTCCCAGTCAGAGCAGTATTGTCGACAGTGCACTGTTGTGGTAGAGGCTGGTACCTGTTCTTTGACCCTCAGCAGTCCCAAAGCAGAAGGGTCCTCTGAGAAACAAGGCAAGTTATTGAGCTGTCTAATTTCCTTTGTCTCCACAGTAGCTATCCCAAAAGCTCAATGATGCCCTTTTGGGTCCTGCAGTAATCTATGCCAAAGATACATAGAGCCTCTGTGTATCTCAGTAGCAAAGTGTCTGCAGTCTTGGACAGTCTTTCCACAGCCAAGGAGCAGGTTGGTAAGGAGGAAGAGAGATGATCTTCCTATTACTGGAGTCTGTCACCTGAAGGAGGAGGACTGTTTTTTCTCCTTCTTTCATTGACATTTATGCCAATGAGTTGGTGAATGACAGTGGTATGCTCCATACAAACTTCTGCCACATGGATTATGTACAATGGACCTTATCTGGATCTACAGGGGACTTGTTATTTGAATCCTTACAGATCACCTCCAGCACAACTAATTCCCTCAGGTACTGGACATCTTTCTCCGTGGCATTGCATCTGCTAGGGCACACCACTAGATCATTCATGAGAGAATACCTTTCTTTCACACTTGACAGGAGTTGCCTCCAGAGGCTGAGAGTTTCTGTCCTCTTCCCAAATCCACACCAGGATAGGGATACCAGTTGCTTGGCTTCACTACCATCTAGTTTCATACTGTGAGCCATGATATTCCAGCATCAGAGCAGCCAGCTCATCCAGGGCTTTCGTGACTGGTGGCTGGAATCTTTTCACTTAGTCACCCAGTTCCTATCCCTGGGTGAGTTATCTCTGGCCCTGCCTCTTCCTCCTTTTGTGAGAGCTCTACTTCCTCTTTATCCCTCACTATGCAGATTTGGTCCTGGATTTCTTCTTCTGTGTAGGCGTGACTGTTACTGGCATGAGTTAGTCTTCTGGTTTGGCTGCAGTTTGAGTGCTCACAGCACCTGTTGATCTGCTTTCTTCCTCTTCCCCTAAGGGTTCTGTCTAGCATTGGGCTGTGTCCAGTAAAGAGTAGCCAGGGCCCAGCACATTTCAGTAAGTTGATTCTTTAGGGAGTTGCCACAGCATTCTTCTTGCAAATATTCTGTCACTTTATCGAGGTCCTGTAGTGATAATCTCAAAACACTGGAGGAGAGAATTCTCCCAAAAAAATGGCCCATTTTATCCCACATTCCATGCTACTCATGACTATCCTCCCTCAGACAGATCTCTGATTAACATTCCTAGAAATCCCTGTCCTGATTCTAGACATGGTGCTGACTGTACTGACTCTAAACAGAGTGTAGACCACACTGAGGAGACATAGCCGACATAGGAGCAAGAATATGTTTTCCTTAACATCCAAAGGAAATTCAAAATTCTCAAAAGCTATTCTAACAGGCCTGAAGGAAAAACAGGTAGTGAAAAGCTGGGGAAAGCTATCCTCCCCTGTTCTCCCCACAGACTAGGCATGATTAGCAATGGACTCCCAGAGGTAGTGCCCAAGGTAAGGGTAGGAGAGTAGCACTGAATACACTGAATATCCCAAATGATCCTCATTGTCCTTAATGTTATCATGTCATAAACATGACTCCAGTTCATACAATCAACATACATCAAAAAAGCAATCCTGACCTGAAAAAGAGCACCCTGATGGGCACATAGTACATGTATAGAAACATATACAGGGTTAGGTACCACACTCACACAAATAGAGCAAGCAACATTGTGGCCATTGGCTCTGAATCTAATAGGACAAATTCTTAGATGAAATTTGTTCCCAATTCATTCTGATCAGATCTCAAACCTTCATGCCCCACACTGGGCGCCAAGCAAGGCTGTCATGATTTAGGAATGGTATTCTGCAAGTTAGTGTTTCCACTAAAACCAGTCCAAACCATACTGCTGCTCACTCACTCCCCCCTCTCCCTGACCTCTCCTGTGGCAGGCTGGAAAGGAGAACTGGGGGCACAAAAAGTGAAGATCACGGACTGAGATATGAACCATTTAATGGAAAACAGCAGTGAGATAAGAAAACAAACAGAAATAGCAACAATACTAATGATAGAGTGTGCAAGAAAAGAAACATTATTGCTCACCCACAGAAACACCCAACAATAATACCTGAGTGCTCCCTCCACCAGACTACCCTGACCTGGAAGCAAGCCCTTCCCCCATGTCCAGAAAATTATGTGAGGTGTCACAGAATAACCTCCATGTTCTAGCCATGCTCCATCCTGGCTACTGCAAAAATTCACCCTGTCCTGGATGGAACCAGAACAGAAAATTATTAGACTATTGAGATTCTCTTTCAGATAAGACTTTTGCACTCCAGATATGTATGCTTCACTCTTGGAGACGGACAAATTCGTCCCAAATTTTCAGCGTATCAACCTTCCAAGAAAAAGACCACAAAATAATTTACATAATCACACAACCATGGTCAACAGCAAATCTACTTCAAGCTCTCATTTCACGACACAGTCACAGAGCTTATTGTTCTGTACAAAACCCCAAATTAAAAGCAAGTTTCCAACAAGGTCTACCAATCTACATTACTTAGGATTGCCACTACTATCAAAAGGTTTGGAATTGTTTACATAGAAAGCCTCTTAGACTGTAAGCAAGAGTTCAACCTATAATACATTAATATCTCAAGTCAACTCTCAATCTGCATGCCAGTAAAGTCATAATAACAGACTGTAAATTCACAGAGTACTTAATTTCACAAAAAAAGCATCAAACAGATTTCCAGTTCCGAAGCCAATTTCTCTTTCCAATGCCAAGAATCTTTTTTGAGTGTGTGGGGGCAGAGAGTGGGGGACCTACAGAAGATCAGTGACTATCATACAAAAAAAATAACTTAGACAACTGCACAGCTGTTCAACTCACTGCAATTTAATAAAGATCAAAAGTGACACACATTAGGAGACAGCACATGCGTTTTTAGAATCACAACACTAAATGTTTAGTAATTTGTTTCAGGCAGCTTCTCTCAGTACAGTTCAAGTCCACCATAATTCCATCACTGGTAAATCTGGAGGGGTAAGAGAGTCCTTTTCCCTTCCCCTGCTGTCACTATCAGTTTGCAGGTTAGGTGAGTGAATCAAAATTTACTGCAGGAAAGCTGACCTACATATTCAGGTCTGGAAAAAAAAAAAATCATCCTTGTTCTTATGGTTTGCCAAAACAAACCTGCGAAGGTTTTTCTTGTCTTCCAAAAAAATCGTAGTGTCTCTAAACAATGCAGGTTACACACAACTATGCCTTAATTATGTCAGAAACTACAATACCCTCTTTCCCAAGCCCACTGGGAATGTCACCTCTGAATGGTGACATGGAACATCAATTTGTCACCTTTTCTATGTCACTAAATTTGGAATATACATTCTGTTCTTGCAAAGTGTGTCACCAGATAGGCACCAGATGCTCTACTTTGCTTCACTGGGAGTGTGAAAGTAAGGACTTTTTGGGGCGGGTTCCCCCCCACCCCTAATTTAAGACTCCTGAAGTTTAGGAGCATCTAATTTTTACTCCTAGCCTCTGTGAAGAAGTGTTTCTAAGATGTTCCCTAATACACAGCCATTTGCCCAGATGATTATACCAGCAACAATTGTATATGAACACAGGTAAGTATACTTTTCTACTAACTGGAAGGGTGATCTACATTTTCAACATTAATTTTATTAACAAAGGATTCACACAATTTACTTTCCACAAAAGTAGGCTACTACTCAAAGTGACACACTCTGCTAGTTCATCTCAGAAAGAAACAGAAGACTATAAACAGCACACAGATCAGTAGTTCACCACGATGAACTGGCAAGCCATTCCTTAGTTAGGATTTGATGTTACTAAGGTGAGTGTTCTCTTCTTCCTGCAGGTTTTCATTAAGAAATCCTAGAGAATCAAATTACTTTCCATAAAAGCAACAAATCATCAATTGCCTCAGATGAGTGATGCACCTCACTCCAGCAGCAGTCCAGACTCTTAACAGCTCTTTGGCAAGTAAAGCTGTTAACAGTGCCTTTAGTATCTTTCTTTCACTTGCTGTCTTCCCCTTTACACACTTAGCTCCAGTTCCTACTCGTTCTCCAGTCCAATAAGGTATCCAAATTTTACGCCTGATAGAGTAAGACAGCCCCACTAGCCTGACATGAGAGATTAGTTTCTAGTTCCTTTTTGTTCCTAGAAGTTACATGTTGTCCCTGAACATATGTTGCTGTTTATCTTTGCTTATGGGGCCACCTGAAACATTCTTCATTTCTTTTCCCAAGACACTTCCACATCATCTTCTTGCAATTACCTCTGCCTAGATGACTGCAGTCCCTTAGTAGACTGCACAATGAGGAAATAAGAGTATATGAGACCCATCAATTCTTATGGCTAAGGAAATGAAGAATTAATTCCAAACACGGGTTTATCATCTATCAACAAAGTACTGTAAATACAGTTTCAACATGATATGTTTAACTGGTAAGCAGTTATAAAAATTGACTTGTGCTCTTGCCTGCTTCTAACAATGCCTTTAATATTAAATATTTAAAGCTTGAGACAACAATGTTTAATATGCACCATCAAAGCAAAAGCAGACAATAAAAATAGAGAAAGTATTTTTAAGCATGACGTATTCTGTCCCCAAATGCAAAATTTGTTCCAAACCATTAACAGGTTACTTACCTTCAGATTTTTGCAACTCTTCATAAGATACTTTACATCATAGATGACAGGGAAAAACAATCGCAGTATCTCAAAGAAGTCCAACTCTTCCTCAGGTAAATTGGAGTTTGTCAGGATCTTGATTAGATAGCCAAAGTCATATCCGCTGCAAATTAATAACAAAAACAATATAAGCAAGTGACTTAGAAGCATCCTTCTCACTTCCAACATCAAGACTTCACTGCACATGGACAGGATATTCTGCTTTAACTCAATGCAATAAGACCAACTTCTATGAAAAAAACCTAAACTTCAACATAAATGGCCCCATTGCAGATTCCAGAGAAAACATTTTAATTTAGTCTGAATGAGGCCAGGTGAAGACGCAAAAAGATCTGCCTACAGGAGTTTCTCTAAATCCCGAAAAAAGGTAGGGCTACTGGGTCTTCATCTGCTAACAAGAACTTCCACCAGAAAGACTCCTAAGCTGGTTTCTTTCACATAGACTGGAGTTTCTCACTACAAACTGAGACAGACAGAGACTTCTACAGTTCTTGAAATCCAAAAGATTAATGTGTTTCCAGAGCCAATGCATGTTTATGCCTGGAGGAAAGTCTAACCCTCAGCAACAAAGTAGAGGAATTGTCTTTCAACTTTTCCAATTAAATCAGCACACAGACAACTACAAAGTTTAATAGCTTGTAGACTATTACTCTTTCTGGAGGCAATGACAGAGTAAGCTGGAAAAATTTTTGTGTGTACATGTAAGTCTGCAGGAGGCAGCAAGGCAACTGAGCAGTGCTCATTTGTTAGAAGAAATGGTGGTATTATAGTGTGTATATGGTAGAGAGAAGTTTGGGAAGGCTTCCTCCTCCACAGCTCAATTGAATAAAGAGGACGAAGGAATGAGGCGTGGCAGTAACGGGGAAACTGCGTACTTTTAGAAAGAGGTACGACAGGAAACAAGAGGGTTAAGTGCAGGGAAGACAGATGTCAGGTATTAAAGCAGGACTGAACACCACAACAAAAAGCAGTGATGACTAGTTTCGCTTTTTCCTAGGAGGGCAGCAATTACAAACCAGATTCATGACCGGACCATGAAACTCATCTGTTCTGATCCCTTGTACTTGCAGGACTGCTTATGCACTACACTAAATGGAGGAGCGATATTTTCTCTTCCATGTTATTAAGTCTGCAATGAACCAGATCAGTTCCTAGATTTTACTGACATAAATTTAAAATATGCCTGTACTAACAAAGAAGATGAAAACACACAGCAGGGCTGCCTCTACTGAAGGCTTTATCAGTTTTGCTATTTAAGGAAACTTAGCGTAGAGCTGAGGGATGATTCAAGTGAGCAGGTGGCCACCACAGACTCCAAAATTCCAGTTTAAGACTTTGTGTTCATTCCTGATTACTCAAGGGTCATACTCAAAATCAAAAATTTTTCTATTTGGTAAATACTGGCCAGGATCTTTAACTGTGAGATAAGCAATAGAAAAGACAAATCAGTTAAGAGCACAATACCACTGATCCTGCAGATACATAGAATCCACAAAGAGCGGTGACTTCTGATGTAGGCTTAAGGCTTGAGTTTGCACACTCAATGTAAATAAGTCTACTTTTTGAACTTTTTGTATACAATAAGATTATCTCTGTCATCTTTATACTGTGAGTTTCTAGACAGAGGGTAGAAAAACCTTGAACATACTGGAATTTGCTACAAGTCCATTAATACAAGACATACAATACCTATAGACTATTGCAGATCTCCCATGGGGGTTTCCAGTGCTCTAAGCAGAAATTTCATGTTGAACAAATCCTGCACTGCATCTGGTACTTTGAAGCTGTGCTGGCCACCCTCCAATCTCCACAGCAACAGCCACTGGCCAGGGAGCAAAGGAGCCAAAGATAAAGAAGGATTTCAGTTGACTCTTACAAAGTAAAAACTGTAGTAAACTTGGCAAAACAGTAGCTTGGAAGTCTAATTTTATTAGATCATTTGAAGGCAGAGGGAAGTGGTGGGAAAGCCCGTATCAGCCTAAAGCCCTCTATAGAAGAAGAAAAGAAAAAGCCACATTAGCAAAAAAGGCTGTTCAAAAAGATACAAAAAAAACCTGTTCAGGATTATGGAGACTCCTTTAGAGTCTACAGTTTCTTAACTCACTGAATTCCTGACATTGATCATCCTCAAGGCTCAAATGTAACAGTCATATTAAAGTGCAAAAAACCATATTTGTGCTACTCCTCTTCAAAAAAAAAGCTTTTTTGACTTGTCTTTAAAAAAAAGTACATGAATAAAATAATAGAAAATAGATGCTCTCAAACACTTCCAATTTCTTTAAAGAAGGAAGTACTTCAAGAAAAGTCAACATTCCTTTACTATTCATATTGAGAGGGAGCTATTACAAATAGCAATTTTGATTGAGAATTACACATTTTTTTCACTTGGAGATTGTAGCAGATCCAAGCTTACAGACATAAAAACTGTCACTCCAAGACTAAGACAGATCCAGTAAAACAAATTTTGAGTGGCCACTGCTGAATGCTAAGAGAAGACTAAGAAAGTCCATGGTGAGCAATTATGTCATTACCTGCTCATTAAAGAAGTTTTTTTCTAATCCTCTAACAGTGATTAGTGGCTGGTTTATACCCTGAAGCACATAGGCTTCCTTGCCTTAAAAAACCTGCACCATTTCTAATATAATCACCTGAAATTGCTTAGCACTGCAAGCCACTGTGAAGCTATACAGCACAAGCACTCTCTCTCACAGATACTTGTTTTGTTTTTTCACTGAACATAGACAGCTCTAGGCAACAAGACAGGAGTAAATATCATACATGCCTCTATTTCTTTCCCTCACTATCAAGAAAGAATTCAGACAGCCAATTAGCAATGAACTCTACTCAAGGACCAAGCCTCTGAAATAGATCAAAACTTGCAGGAGCTGAGAAAGCTTTCGTTCATTTTATAACACTAACAGAAATGAGCCAACAGATTAAATTTTACTAAAATCAGTTAGACACAAGCGATTATTGACACACATTAGCTTGGAACTTTGCAGCACCCGAAGAACATCTGGATTTTTGTTTTCAAAAAAGCATGTTTTCACAACCCTCCAAAGATGGACAAAGAAGGTTGCAAGCAAGTCGACACTCAAAGCTTCAGCAGAACAGACAGTTGAACATCCACAAAATCAGCTTTTGAGCTGTTCTTTCCTAACTTGCTAGACTTGCTCACAGCTCTTTTGACTGTGATAAAAATCACAAATTCAGGACTTCCTCTGAATCCCCTGAATTCCTCTTCCTCTCTCACTGACTCAAATACATTTTAACGCACACACACACACAAGATTTGATGAAGCTGTCTATGAAGTTGCAATATACGAGAATTGGTGACAGTGCAAATATTTCTTCACTCATATCTGACAGAACTGCAGGTCCACAGATATTTGCCAACATGTCAGAATGCCAAGGCAGCTACATCAAATGCAAAGATAAAAAGCACACTAAAAGAACTATTTGAGAAGCAAAGAGCTTAGAAATAAACTGCATAAAAGTGCAAGGAAATCGAAGACTAGAAAATGAAAACTAAACCATAACTTCATACTCTGAGAAAGGACTAATTCCGTTCTCCCACTTACTATGGGACTCAAATTTTAAGAGTTAGTAATAATTTAAACATTTTAAGGAAACAGACGCAATAGCAGACTCAGCAACTACCAAGCACAGCTTTATCAGTTGTCAAATGGAGAGCCTAAATGGAACAAATTTTCAACTGAGAGTCCTGCTGTGTAAGTTTCCACTGATAGAACATAATCACAATCAAAGATGTATTTAGAAACAGCTGTTCACTATTCTTTGTGGCACATTTCATATGACCCATGCTCATTTATAGCTTTGCATAATTTTGGTTTCCTTGGAACTTAACTCCCTTACTCCAAGGTTTTGTGCTCAAGATATCATCAACAAGGTCTGAAAAAGCACAAAAGCTTTAAACAGTCTAAGCTTTAATCAGCGTTTGATAAACATTTGCTGAACAACTGTCTTAAGAGGATTTCTAAAGACACTTTCAATGAAATCCACAACAGAAACTCATTTTAGTACAGATGAAACTGGACTTGTATTAATAAAGCCATTTCAAAAATACTTCATAAGCTGCACCAGTAAAAAATGGTATTATTGCACATGGCTTGCACCACACTTTGACCAGCCTATTAGTCAGGAATTACACACACTAAATATAATTACACTCTAGAAAGAATCCCTAGTATAGAAATTGCTCAGGTATACCTTATACTGGGCCCTTAATCATCAGGCAATATTGGAAAAACACCAGTTTGAGGCTGAAGCTGACATCCTCCACTGAGGCACCAGTTACATGCATAACCTGCCTCCCCTTCTCTTGAACCATTCAAGTCATATTACTTTAGTCAGGTGTAAATCACACATATACACATAGGAGCTCATAATACTGTGTTTAGGAAGCTGAAAAAAACTTAATTCTAATTTGGCTTTTGTAGTTACTTTGACAAAATTTTAGGCATTATTCTTGTTACAGTATTCTTCCCCAAGGTGCTACTCTAGAAGTAAGATCGCAAGAGTAAGATTATTTTAGAGTCATATTGTGAGTTGAAACAGCTCTTAAGTGGAAGACAGAAGTGACAGCTGTGCTCAGAGGATCCTTCTTTGTTTAACTGTCTTTTCTTTTAAACATTTCTGCTTTGGAAAGTCAGCCTAGCACTTCTTTCTACAAAAGAAATCAAAACCACAACTTCTGGAAAAATGTTATATGCGCCCTGTAGCAGTGGAGTCCCTGGGTGGGCAAGGATAGGTTGGATTCAAATCTCCCCAGGGACCCTCAGCCAATGTCATTCAGCCCTAAATGCAGATGTATCATTGGCCAGAGAGCTGGAGGGGGCTAAGACCTCAACGAATCACACATGTAACTGGAGCTCCTATAAAAACTCGAGGCTGTTTGTCACAAGAACTTGGGATTGTGAGTCTCTCTCTCCAACCCACACCCCCCGTCACGTTACAGCACCTTTCTACTACTGTTACACATTCCTTGCCAAAACAATTCTTACTTTTGAGTTTGTTTATTGCATAAATAATTGTCTAATTCAATGTGACTTTGTCTTTTCCAACTATTAACACTTAAGGATGCAGAATTTTTTATTCTAATTTCATCATTTACATACCACCCATATTTACAACATAAGAGATAAACATGTTTTAGCTGAGACTAGTTTGTTTACAGTCTTGTTCATTCGCTTTACTTTGGAGACTTCCTTAGAAGCCAGCATTCAGGACAACAACTCAAGGGCATTACAAAGCAACAAGCCTTTAAAGACACCATTGCATGCACAAATTCTGGCATGTAGTTAGCTAAACAACAACTACTGTGTATGTTTTCTAAGTGTTAAATCTTATGAACACCCAAAAATCTTCCGTATCATGACAGATTCATAGGGATTTAGCATTCACATTTCTATTTCTACTTGAGATTGACTCCTTTGATGGAATAAGCAGTAAAATATATGCATAAGGCCTATCAGGGATCTCCTTCCAGCCTGACTAATTGTGTCTGCCCAGATTAGCAGATTTACAACAAATTTAAGAGTGCTTTACCTCTTCAGGGATAATTCTGTCCCATGAAACAGACAATATTTCCTCAAGGATTGCTTAGGAATAGTTTGCTTTTAGTAATGTTTCTGTTATCACTTGCACGTGTACAGCACCACCTGCTGGCTTAGCAGTTTCATGTTTTTCAGCTTTACAACTTTCTGGTTACTGCATAAACTCCAAAGCTAAAAACACCAGTAAAACCCCTGTGCCCTCTGTTCTTCCAATACAAAATGGTGTTAGAGGTTTTACAGCAGGTATTTCCTCAGTCTTACCAACTAAGATATGGGCTACATACACAGCACTTAAACTCAGCAGATGTGAAATCCAAGTTCTAGAATTCAAACACGGATCCAATGTTGAAACCTCAAATTCTTAATATGCAGAATTTACCTATGAAAGGAAAGCCACTTGACTCCTTCACACAATACAACTCCTGATGTCATGAGCAGTTCTGCAAAGTACTGTGTCTCAATTCCTTCTTCTTCGTGCTTTTTAAACTGGATACCAGATGTTGTCAACAGTTCAATAGAGTCCTGAGCATACATATCTTCTCTAAAAACAGAGAGGAAAAGTAAATTTCCAAAATCTACAAGCCTCAATGAGGTAACATTTCGTTTTTGCTATTCATTCCACAGATTTCACTAGCACAGAGCAGGAACGATTTGACTTTGTTCCAGGTTAATTGCAAAACCAACCATTTTCCAAAGTTTTTTTTTTTAACCTTCATTATCATTTCACCATTCCCAGAACCTCCATTCTTACCATCTTCATAAAAAAATTAGTTCCTGCTCCTCTTCCAGTTACCTATAACCACTCTTGTGCAAGCCTACAGATGAAAGTGCTTCTATAGAACTTATTTGGTAAAATATCTGTATAAATCACTTGAATTGTGACAAATTCAATGTAACAGTTGAAGCACGAACACATTACATTACAGAGAAACACACTCCAGATCCCAGTACTGACTTAGTTCTGTAGATAATATTTCTCAAAAGTTTTTTGTGATTTATGCTTATGTAAATGTCTAGACCTGTGTTCATCAAAACTTTTTCTCAATAAAATTGGAAATGGAGTACTTACTCCATCTAGTCAATCTTTAGAATTCAGGTATCCTAACTTTTTCTTTCTAAACAACCTGTTTCAACTTTAAAAGCCTATTTTGGACCTAAAATTTAAGAGGATGAAATAAAAATTCCTCTACGTTTTTTTGATCCTCTCCTACCTCTGTGTTTATTTCCTTTAACACTATTTTTTTGGCGATGTCTTAAGGATTCATGCTGAAATTCATGTTTTGGAGTTTATTTTCTCCCTAAAGTTTTATCTGTATCATAATTACAAAAACATGGAATGGTTAAATGAAGAAAATAAAAATAATGCAAGCATGAATTTACTTAGAATGAAATTCATCTTACTGTCCACAACATACTACTCCACAGTCTCTTCAGTGTACAGTTTTAAATTTTAATTAAAAAAAATCGAAACAAAACACAAAAAAACCTAGACAAGACAACCAATATATCGAACTTGACTATTAGATTGTCATAGACCTGTATTTCCTTATTCCTAATAGCAAGTCATCATTCTTTAGAACATAGACATACATCTTCAAGATGTGTTACATTTTTTTTCCTCCCTCCCACACAGCTGCTCCTTAATTCTCCAGCTTTGAGGTATCAGTTTCAACACCTGTCTATCTCCATAACACATTAAAGAACCCATCCAAAACAAATGCACCATTTAACAAAAAGGCGGTTTCATCCTAGCTGCTGCTCTGTACTAATCAGGTGCATACTATGATTAGAGAAATATTTATGCTCTTTAAAAGCACACTAAAACAAGACCTGGCTGGAACCACACACACAAAAAAAATTACCTTCTAGAAACAACCAACAGCTGTTTTGCTTTAGGAGGAGAACACTTGGCACAGTGCCACTTCCCAAAAGGATATTTAGAAACAGATAAAAATAAGTAAGTTGTCCATCCACAAAAAAAAATTAATTTCTCATGCAGTACTTACCAAGTCTATATTTTTCTATAACCCTCACCATCAACTAGTAACGAGATAATTTGGTGATTACCTCTATCTTGCCTTACTAAGCTGTTTTATCTCTGCAGCATCTGGCACAAATAGATGGAAAACTACTTTTGGTTTCAGTTGTTTGATATTAAGTAGACCTTTGAAGTTCAGAAAACAAATGAAGTGTAGCACAGGCCCTTCTTCATAGATCACAGTTTAGAAGTTAATTAATTAACTCCTTTTTACCCCATAATTAGTGGGATTAGTATATTCTTCTATTTAAGAAAATGGGTAACTTTCATCCAGCATTCATATGGCCAGGTAAGTTCAGAGATACCAAAACATTAAATCTGCACTTATTTTTCCTTCAAGAGACAATTCACACAAGACTAAATAGAGCATGTCATTGCTCAGATCAAACTGATTTGTGACAATCCACAGCACTACTTGTTTACAAGATCACAGAGATCAACAGAGGCAGCAGCAGTTTTCCTCTTAAGAACCCCAACTACTTTGAAAACAAGTCTTTTCATCTGCAGAAAAAATAAAGGTCTGTTCTCTAAACCACCTTTGTAGGCTGTGAATTTAACTCATGTATATAAAGTTGTCCAGTTCTCAACTTGTAACACAACTGCCAAAATCCCCAAGGCTTGAACACACTTCAGTGTGTGAGAAGTGTTTGTACTGATATTCAATTCAATAGGTAATCAACATAAGAAAATCTATCAGATCAATTATGTTTACTTCAAAAAAAACAAAATCAGGGTACTAGTAACTTTGTCAACCACCAGTTAAAGATATAATTAGAGCACCAGATAAGTGTTTGATTCCCCTGAAAAAGTGAGGTTTATGCTTTAAAAGTTTTATCACTGATAAAAATCACATTTTGAAATAAAGTTCACAGTATTATTCCAATATAGTAAAAATCAGCTTGCTTTTTAACCAACACTTTAGACAAAGTAATTATGAATGATAACATTTGACATATATTTTTAGTCACTTCAGTAACTTTTTTTTCTTCAAGTGTTGGTATTTTCTATTTAAAGTATGTAAAGAAACAATGTGATTTCTGTAACAACTAGTAAGAGTTAAACTAAGTTAAGGCAGAAACACTCTGAAAGCCTAAACATGAAAACACAGAGCTAACTCTTGCATTAAGTATAAAATGCCTTCCACATTTTTTTTTTAAAACTGCTTAGCATTTTTCGCCAAATTACCAACAGTAAGACAGACTGCACAGAAATGAAGGAAGAAAGCATGTTTGGCTGACAAAAGTTTCCCTTACATGAGTATTTATGGTACTCCAGTATTACAATCAGATAGATGATAAAGTTGCTATTGTATTTATACATTTTCAGTAAGTCAGAAACATACGTTTAGCAGCACAGAAATTGAATACTTACGTTAAGTTAAATTTAAAATTAAATTGCCAAGTTGAAGTTCCTGGAGGGTATTCTCCTTGCTCATTCATAAACGTCAGTCCTAGTTGAATTATTTTTAGCAAGTCGACATTGCAGCGTAAGAGTTGGTACTGATAGTCTGCGTTGCTTCGGAATTCTCCAATAGGCCTTGCAACTACTCCTGGAAATTCTGTGTCCTGCAAGAGCAGAATTAAAACTTGAACACAAAACAACCATATAAAACTAACCATATAATAGACGAAGATTACTATGTGTAAAATTAACTTTTAAAAGATAAAAGACTAGGATCTGGAAGTTTCATACAGTGTTAATTCAACATTAAGACTTCCTTATGCTTTCAGTTTAAAAGGATGAGCAAGTTTACTGACCTCAGCTGAAGCCACGATTTTTGTAGTAATTTGCTAGACAGAAATCAAGCACCCACTTACCATAGCTACGTAGTTATACTTCCGTATAACTTGACGAATTTTCTTCATCTCTTCATCCAAGTTACAAGCCCAAACTTCACAGATTCTTTGGCTATGGTCTACTGTAGCTGCTGGCATAGTGGGGGGCTTTAGAGACCATACATCAAAAGTTACACTTGACCGAGGATTGGTTTCATAAATAGGACTTCAACTGTTTATTTTTTTTAGCCTAAGAAAGAAAGAATGAAAGCAAAGCATGAGAGTGTAAGTTTTTACTGCTAATTTATCTGAAAAAAAAAAAAAAAACAAAAAGGCTTAAACACCACAGCCACGCTTTACCCTTGTAGATTTCACAAAAGCAGGACAACACAGGCACCAAAAGCACAAGAATTTGGGCTACGCGAGCTCAGATTACCACCAGAAACTCAATCCCTACAGTTTCGTTAGCGGCTGTTTCCTGCACAAGGGCGGCAAGGCGCCCTTGTGACAGAGATACCGGAGACACCCGGGTCCCCAGGCGCTCCTGCCCCGCGGCTCGGTAGGGCGCGTTCCTGCGGATCCCCGGGCTGCGTGCAGCACGCAACGAAGCGGCAAAACAGAGTCACGCCAAAGCCGGGGGCACCGCGGGCGGCCTCCCGAGGCGGGAGCAGCTCCTCCAGCCCCCAAGGGCCGCGCTAAACCAGCGAGCGGCGCGCGGAGACCGACACACAGTCGGCCAGGTCCCCGCGCGCGTGAAAGGCCCCGGGAGCGCCGGAGGAGCTGCAGAGCCCGGGGGTCCCGCACGGCTCCGTGCCGGTGTCCCCGCCTGGTGCCCGCGGCGCCGCCCCCGCTCACCCCTCCCGCTCCGGCCGGGCCGCGGCGGGTCTG